>PVKS010026475.1:0-28616 GCA_004027875.1 Aplodontia rufa | reverse complement strand
TTTTTTGTATTGTTTTGTTTTAGTTGGTTTTTTCATTGCTGTGGCCCCAGGACCTGATAAGGACAGTTTTAGGAGGAAGAGTTTATTAGGGGCTGATGGTTTCAGAGGCCTTGGTTCATAGAAGACTGGCTCCATTCCACAGGGCTCTAGGTGAGGCTGAACATTATGGAGGAAGGCATGGTTCCAAGAGCAGAGAGAAACTCCAAATATACACCCCAAAGGCACCCCTGAATGTTCCACCTCATCTAGCCACACCCTACTAGCCTACTGCTATCAGTTAATCCCATGAGGGGGATCAACTCATTGATTGATTCAAGGCTCTCATAACCTGATCATTTCCCCTTGGCCTTCCTGGATTGCATCACATGATCTTTTGGGGAATACCTTTCATCCAAACCATAACATAGTCCCACTCATCAGGTGAGGCTTTTAAATCATAGAAAACTTTAGGGATTTGGTTTTTTAATCAGTGATGATAGAGCTACAACCTGTACCCATACTTTCTCATTTATTTATTTTTTTAAAGAGGGAGAAAATGAGAGAGAATCAGTTTTTTTTTTTTTATTTTTCCATCCGGCCTTTGTTTCTCCAACACTTCATTGTGATGGGGATTGAACCTCGGTCCTTGTGCCAGGCAAGAGCTCCAAATGCTGAGCTACTGCTTCAGCTCCCATGCTTTGTCGTTTAAAACCCCATGTTCGGGGGGCTGGAGTGGTGGCTCGGTGGTTACAGCGCTTGCCTGGCTTGCGCAAGTACATGGGTTCAAAGCAGAGCACCCACATACACAACTAAGTGTCAGAGCAACAAAAGCCATGTGTAGAACTAATAAAAATTGATTCTTAAAATAAATAAAAACAAAATCCCATGTTCTTTTATGAAACCATACAGTTTTCATGAATACATACTTTTTGTTTGATTTATTGTGTCATACATTGTGACAGTAAAAGATTCACTTATTTAATTCAACAAGCAGAATTCTTAGATATATTAATTTTAGTAAAGAGCAGAAACTTCACGAGTTTGTACTCTTCCATTTCCTAGGTAACTGTTTCATGTCTTCTGTCTGCCCATACTTTCGGCACTTGCTCTTCTGTTCATATTTTCAGCTGATGACGTTTAGTATAAGGAATCATTAGACTCCATTAGAAGAGAACTTCTACATAGTCACATACACATGATCTGCCTCCATCCCTGTGCTTACACTGTAGTATTATTCTGTTGTTGGGAGTGAGCTGCCCATTCTCTCCAACCAGCAGTATTGTTGCAGTTGTCTTTTCTGTCTTACGTGTCTTTTTCATTCAACTGGGTCATTCATTAGCATCAAACATACTATAAATTTTTTTAATTGTTAAAAAATTTCTGGGGCTGGTGATGTGTCTCAGTGGTAGAGCACTTGCCTAGTATACATGAGGCTTTGAGTTTGATCCCTAGCACCAGGGGGGAAAAATTCTATCCAGGTGCAGTGGTACATGACTTGGTAGGCTGAAGCAGGAAGATCCCAAGTTCAAGGCTAGCCTGGGCAATTTAACAAGACCCTGTCTCAAAATAAAAATGACTAGGGATATATGTAGTTCCGTGATACAACTACCCCTGAGTTCAGTCCCCAGTAATGCCAAAAAACAACAAGCAACAAAAAACTGGAGATAGGTTGTTGATACATCTCTTTCAGAGAAGTTGCAGAATAAAAAGAAGTAGATGCCATGCAATGTGCGATTGAGGTGGAATTTGTTTTTTTTTTTTTTTTTTTTATGAGTAGTTGGGTTTGAACCCAGGAGCATTCTACCATTGAGTTTTATCCCTAGTCCTTTTTATTTTTTTATTTTTTTAAATTTTGAGACAGGATCTTGCTAATTTGCCCAGACTGACCTCAAGCTTGCAATCCTTCTTCCTCAGCCACTGAGTTGCTGGTATTACAGGTGTGTGCCCCTGTGCCTGGTTTCTAATTCCTTTTCATCCACATTTGCTGTAGATATCACTCTCATCAGATTTTAATACATACTATGCCACCAGAAGTGCTCTTCCTAAGGTACAAAATCTTTGCATTGCTGTAGATGAATCCAGAATTATTGCAAGAATTTTTGGTCTAAGCAAATTAAAAAAAACAAATCTCCATCATCTGAAATGGGCAGGCTATAGAAGGCAGAGGAACATAAATTCAGCTTATATATTCAGTGTGTTACTGTTAGTCATCCGTGTGGAGAAGATGAATAGGCAGTTGGATGACAGCCTGGAGTTCAGGAGAGTTTTGGGCTAGAGATATAAGTCTGAAAATTAATGTTATTTAAAGCTTTAACTGGGGACTGGGGTTGTAGCTCAAAGGTAGAACACTTGCCTAGTATGGCTTTAATCCTTACCACCACATTAAAACAAATAAATAAAGATATTCTGCTCATTCTACAACTAAAAAATATTATAAAAAAGAATTTGCAATCCTTTTTAATATTATTTTTTGGGGGCTGTTCTGGAGATTAAACCTAGGGCTTCATGCATGTTAGGCAAGCGTTCTACTGATGAGCTATGTCCCCATCCCTTTTTATTTTGAGACGAGTTCTCACTATGTTACCCAGGTCAGCCTGAACTTCAGGTCCTGCTGCCTCAGTTTCCTGAGTTGCTAGGATTACAGGGGGATGCCACTGTGCCTGGTTTATCTTTCACTCGTTTATCTCCCTCTTTTTCCAATTAATTGATACTGTCAGTTTGGTCTGTCTTGTTGCTAAGATAACAGAATGAATAGTCTTTTCACTGAGAAGTTTATGTAAAGGATTTCTGCCTTGGATTTTTGGGGTCAGAGAATTAGTAATTTGTTATCTTTGAAAGTGCAATTGTGCATTTTATATATTTTTTTAAATAGTGTAAGTTCTAGATTTTCACTTACAAGAAATGTCTCTGAGAATCTTGAGAATGATACATAGGAAAGTCTTGGGTCAGCAGGTTGCTGAAATGTTATATATATTCAGGGTCTTTCAAAAAAGGTTGTATATCCCTGAATTTTTGTGTAAATTCAGATAAGATCTCATCAATATTTTTTGTAAAAACCAGCAATGGATTCTAAAATTTGTATGGAAAAACAAAGTGAGAAAAGAGTTTTAGAAAAGACCCAAGTTCACATGATCTTTTTAAAAGACTTTTGTACAATCCAGGCACATTGACATACACCTGTAATTTCAGTTACTCAGGGTCGCCGAGGCAGGAGGATGGCAAGTTTGAGAGCAGCCTGGGTAATTTAGTGAGATCCTCACTCAAAAAAGTCTGAGATCAGGGTTGGGGATTTAGCTCAGTGGCAGAGCGCTTACCTAGCATGCGCAAGGCCCCGAATTCGGTCCTCAGCCCTGAAAAAAAAAAGTCTGAGATATAGCTCTATGATAGAGTGCTTGCTTAGCTAATGCATGTGAAGTCTGGGTTCAATCCCAAGTATGACCCCTGAACCCTACCCCCTGACCCCTACTCAATTACTGCACTCAAATACAGTAATTGAGTAAGTATGGTCTTGGCAAAATGAATAAACATACATATCAGGGAAAAGAATAGAACAGAAATAGTGGCACATATAATATGCTTCATTGGTTTTCCATAATGTTGCACTGTTATACAGGCAACTCAATAGATAAGGATAGTTTTTCTAACAAACGATGCTGAACAATTAGGTATCCATATGGAAAAAAACAAACTTAGAGCCACATCTTACACCACATATAAAATTTAACTCCAAATGTGTCACAGGCCTTAGTGTAAAACCTAAGTATGAAAGCTATGAAACTTAGGAGAAAACATCCTGTGACCTTGGATTATTAGGTGAATTTCTTAGATACCTCACCAAAAGTACAATCTATGGGGGCTGGAGCCATGGCTCTCTGGTTACTGCGCTTGCCTGGTATGCACAAGGACGTGGGTTTGAACCCCAGCGCCACGTACAAAATGAAGTGTTGGAGCAACAAAAGCCACATGAAAAACTAAAAATAAAATTGATTCTCTCTCTTGCTTTCCCTCTCTTATAAAAAAATATAAATAAATCACACTCCTTGAAAGTTAAAAATATGATAAATTAGACCATCAAAATTTGAAATTTTTGCTCTTTGAAGGACACAATTATTAAAATCACGGTACAGTAACAAGTTAAAGAGTACGGGGCAATATTTTCAAAACTCATACAGGATTGATATTCAGAATATATAAAGAATTCTCAAAAGTCACTACTAAAGCTCAAGCAATCCAATTTCAGAAATATGATCATTCAGTTTACCAAAGGTGATAGGTTGACGAAAACTCACATGAAAAAATGCTCGGCTTTCCTTGTTATTAGAGAATACTCTATCAAACTAACAAACGGCTGGAGCAGTGGCGTGGTGGTCATGGCGCTTGCCTGGCATGCGCGAGTACCTGAGTTCAAATCCCAGGAGCACCACATATATAGCGAAGTCTCGGTACCGAAGGCCACATGAAAAACTAAGTAAAAATTCTTTCTCTCTCTCTCTCTCTCTCTCACTCTCTCACTGTCCCTCTCTCTTTAAAAACAAAAACAACTAACTTACAAAGAAGAAAAAGGAGTCTTTGTTTTTAGAAGTGGTATTAGTGACTCCCATGTAGCCCTCATGTCTTTCATGATAGTGCTCTAGATTTTTTGAGTGGATGGAAACTGTTTCAAATGGACCTGTTTTCTTGAAGCATTTGATTTAAATCACAGATCCTAAACCTTTGTTTTGTTTTTAAAAGAAAGGGGACAGTGAGGGAGAGAGACAGATAGAATCAATGTTTTTTTACTTTTTCACATGGCTTTCTTTGCTCTGAGACTTCGTTGTGTACGTGATGCTGTGGTTTGAACTTGTGTACTTGTACATGCCAGGCAAGTGCCATAACTGCTGAGCCACCGCTCCAGCCCTAAACCTTTGATTTTTCATGATGGTTTTACTAAATTTAATGTTTGTTTTTGACAGTTTGTAGAACAAAAGGGCATAGAGTTTGGATAGGGGAAGAATTAATGACTCAGTTCTGTTCTGTTTATGGGTTTCTTTTTATTGATGTTTTAAATTTTGGACAGTTTTATGTATTTTAAGGTAATGTTATAAAGACTGACATAAATTCCACTGGTGAAACAGTGGTTGGGTCTGTTTTTCATTTTTCTTTTTGTTACGGGATAATTATTCTTTGTTCCAGGTACTCCAGCTTCTAAACCAACAGTGCTGGCCAATGGTGACCATGGAATAGAAGGGAATGACACTACAGGTAAGTGGTTCCCAGGATTCTTCAAATGTGTAAGTGAAACATTCACAGACAACACCTTGGTAAACTCCTTTGAGGAGGATTCTTTGTGGAAATATATGAATTATTTCTGAGATTATTGCTTTTGCTGGGCATCAGAGGATCTGCCTCATGAAATCTCTTAACAATGGGAGAATGAATTTCCTTTAATATTATTTGAGTATTTGTTGAAATTGTATCACAGAAGAATTGGATCCATCTTAAAAATCCTCTTGATGCAGAATAGTCGTGACCAGATTATGTTATATTGGAGGCATTTGGCCTCTACGACCAAGTCAGGTCTCTTCCCTGCACTTACTTTGTTTCCCAAAACTCAGTGTTAGATAACCTGTGAGGAGTAAATTAGAAGTGTTTTCTTTGTCTTTTACCCTCTGTTTTTTCTTTGATATCCTTTACGCTACCACCAAATTCCTATGAGTTCTTACCTCATTACTAGCACTTACCCAGAGCTCCAGGGTGTTTGTAGTGAGGAAAATTCTCAAACTGTATAGGAGTCTATTCATAGAGAGATAGATATATTATGTAAGTCTTTTCTTAGGTAGCCTGTGTGAGAATTATGTGTTGTTTGTGTTTTTCTTTTTTAAGAGAGAGGGACAGTGAGAGAGAGAAAGAAAATTAATTTTTTAAGTTTTTCATGTGGCCTTTGTTGCTCTGACACTTTGTGTACGTGGTGTTGGGCTTTGCACCCACGGACTTGCACATGCAGGGCAAGCGCTGTAACTGTTGAGCCACACCTCTCCTGCCCCTATGTGTTGTATTTTTATAAATAATTACATTGAATTTGCCGTTGTGATGAGGCTGACACCGTTGGCCTACATGAGTTGACTTTCATGGCTAACGCACATTGCTGCCAGCAGCAGTGTGTGCTCTTAATTCTGAGGAATAACATTTGATTAGTACAGTGGAGACAAGCACTAGATATTTTCTATTTTTGAGTTTCTCTCCTAGTATGACGGCCTCAGCCACAAGAAGACTGTAGGGTTGTTCAGTTTCTGAGGTTTCCAAGAAACCTTCTGTTAGCAAGAGTAATTATTCCAGGATTTACTCTGCATTCTATGACCTTTGGAAATGTTGTATGCATGGATGTGTATGTGTGTATATGCATACACACACAGACCCCTCACAGTTATTAATGACTAGATTCTGTTATAAATGTTGATTTTACCCGGTGATGTTAACATTCTTATTAGTACCTTATCACTTACTCTTTATTTTTAAAACTATAAATAACTAGAAGTGCCATTTCACGTTCCAGTTTTATAAACTGACATTTTTTTTATTTCTTTGATAATCATAGTCATAGGCAGTATTGAATATTTCTGTATCTGCTTTGAAAGCCAAGTTATCTACGTGATTTTATTTTAAGAAAATAATTATGCAGATATCCCTGTGATTAAAGAAGCTTGAACATGAATTTTTAAAAATATGAGTAAATTCAGCTTTCTTTATCCAGTAAGACAGTGCTGGGGAAGATGGGCTGAACAGGCATCCATTTGACTAGTCAGTTGGAAAGAGTCGATGTCACTTCCACCTGAGAGGAAACAACTGTCAAAACTAGGGTGGGCTTCTTTGCCGGCAGGATGTCAGATCTGGCCAGATGATACTCTGTCTATGCAGCAGTCTCCCCACTGTAGGTCTTAATAATGTAGCAGGGGGAAAAAGAGGAAAACCACACAGCTTGGGTCTTGTTGTTTGAAGACTTTGAGTTCCCTTTCCTGGTAATAAAAAATGAATTAAGCTCTTAAATGAGATGCCCAGTGGCATTATGAGAGCGGGTTCTTCTGCTTGGATATCTCTCCACCCTCAGGAAGGTTTGTGTTGCTTGGGTTCTGAATTTGATCTTTTGACTGTATTAAAGCAGGTATTTTACTGAAAATATGCATGTTTGATTGGGGAGGGATAAATAGGGAGGAGTGAAGAGGGCATGTTTTGGAGCATGTTGTGACTTGATTCTAATTTAGCCAATCACTAACTGAAGCATCTAGCTCAGTGCTATTTTGATAATTCCTATTTGATTTCCCTTAGAACATTAGCTGTAGTCCTAAGAGCAGACCACCTCCAATAATAGCATATAAAGAGTTATGAGCAGCTTGCTGTGTTAAACTTGCTGTTTACTAATGATCTGTGCTTTTCCGTCCTTTCCTTCCCCTTCCTTCTTTTTCTTCCCTTTCTATTTTTCTCCTCCTAGAAGCCTAGCGTCTCCCAACACTGGGGCTGCTGCAACACCAGACCAGTGATCTTTCCTAAGCACCGTTATACTCCTAAAACCTTCAGCATTTTGCAGCTTTGCCTTTCCTTCCTGGACACCTGTAGAAGAATCTGAGAGTAGTTCTTCAAGTCCTATTTCTGCTGATGCCTGAGCAAACAACCTGCTTCTTGTGCTTTGCAGGGCTTGATGGAACCTCCTTTCCCTTTGTGAGCACAATGTGTATGATGTATTCTTTTTAATTTTAGTAGTTTTATAGAAGTCATCTTATGTTTTATTTAATCTCTTAAAATTCATTTTATCATTTTATTCAGTCTCATTTTTCTTTAAACATTTTTAGTTGGCCTTTTAATTTGCTTTTTGAATATTCAGCATGAATCAGGATTTTGTAACACCCAGTGAGAACATGTGCTTTCATAAAGGGGTTGAGGCCACCAGTACTGCAGTGAATTTTCCTTTCCTGTCCCTGCCCTTTCCCTCTGTGAGCTTGCTTTTAGTGAAGAGTCATCTTTCAGGCCACGTATGTTTTCCTTCCACCTTAGTAACATCTTAATGATAGCTGTTTTAATTTACGGTTTTCTAGTTTGGAATAGCTCTGATTAAACTTTATAAAGTATTTCTCCAAATTAAATCATTCTTTGTTATTTGCAAGTTGGGCCAAAACTGTTTTTATCATGAAATTATTATCTATTGGTCTGTCCTTAGATTCTTCTGAAAATTTGATAGTGTTATTGTTTTGTATTGAATTTTTATAACCAAGGTTGCTTTTTGAACATGATCATGAACTATCAAAATAAGAATTGGGAAGTTAAAGAAAATGGAACTAAGTTACAGAGTTCTTGAATCCTGTGTTCCTGTGTTGTTAGAATAGCAGGATGTTGATAAGGATTAAAAGTAGCTACTTCTGTGACAACAACAAAATGAAAGTAAACTGCACCACATTTAAGGGTTCTAATGGAGTGGGTTTTGATGATATATGTGTGTATGTGGTTTTTTATTGTGGTGCTAGACCCATGCATGCTAGCCAAGTGCTTTACCACTGAGTCTCTAGATTTTTATTTTTGTTTTGAGATGGTGTCTTGCTATGTTATCTAGGCTGGTTTATCAAGTGATCTTCCCACCTCAGTCTGGTAATAGCTGGGACTAGAGGGAGGCATGCATGCTTGTGCCTGGCTTCTAACAAAATTGCCATCTGATTGGACTTAAAACTGTTCAGGATTAGTACCTCTTTGAACTCTAATATTCCTGTCCCCAAATCCCATCCTGGGAATTGGACCCAGAGGTACTCTTATCATTGAGCTTCACCCTTAGCTCTTTCTGATTTGAGATATGGTCTTGCTGAGTTGCTAAAACTAGCCTTGATCTTGTGAGCCTCCTGCCTCAGCTTCCTAATACAGGATTACAGGCACACAATACTGTGCCTAGCCTGGAGAACCTTTTTAATGCAGTGTTGCAGAAGCATTGGTGGATCATACGTGAAGACTTATCTAAAATCCTTTTCCATGAATGTTAGCATTTATATTCACATGGTCTGAGGATTGTCTCAGTGGTACTTTCTTTTTCTCACTCCTCAGTTTTCCAAACTGATGGGTTAAAAAAAGATTTAGAACCCTTAAGATAAGTATTATGGAAACTTTATTAGAGTAATCTTTGATTCGAGTTTTAGAAATGTAATATAAATCATGGACCATGTTTTGAAGTCATAGAGTAGTTACGGTTTAAGATCTGGAAAGATGCAATGTGTTTTAAAAGTTTCTGTCCTCTTATTGATTATGCATTTTTAACCTCCAAAGTTGTGATTGTTTTAGACTAAAAGAAATAATTAATACCATATTCTGAGAATGATTCAGAATAGTTTTAAAACCTCTAATACCAAACCACACCTGGCAGTCATTCCGTCTTCTGTATCTGTGGTCACCACTGGCATGTCTGTCAAGAACTCCTTCCGTGGGTTCTGAACAGAAGCTATTTGAGGAAGGCACATTGTAAAGGAAAGACTTTGGGCTTCTAAGCAGTTGATAAAATACAAAAGCCCTACAACAGGAAAGCACACCATTAAATAAAACACAAGTGTTCTTCCTTTGGTGTGTAGATGTTTATGTAGGAGGTTGCCTCTTCAGGTTTTTTTTTTTTTTTTTTTGCCAGGGAATTCTTTAAAACTTGTAGAATTGACCTTATAATCTTGTTTGATTACTTCTATTGCTTCTAAGCAATCTTTGCACTTGTCTAAAGTACGGGTAAGTAGAAAAGTCTGGGTGCACCTTTCTGTTGCACAATCATACTTCATGACTGACATTGGTTTATTTCATTTTTTTCCATTTAATTATGGTTTTTTTTGTTTGAAAAATTTTTGAATGTATTTTCTTTTTGAGTTTATGGGTTTATTGGATTTTTCTACTAAAAGTAAGCTAAAATTCGGTATACTTTGTTAGTTGGGTCTGTTTCACTTGGATGTTTAATTGTGAAAGTAACAATGTAATCATTGACATACAGCAATGCCATATTGCCATGATTGGTTACATGCCAGTGGCCCATTTTTCACTGCTAAGGCAGCCAACCTGGACAGGACTGCTGTGTTGAAATGTGTTTTTTTTTTTTTTAATATGCATTCTCCCTTCCTCCCCCACCCCTCTGCCCAATGTTAAAGATGTAGAAATTTGTTTTTAAGTAATATTTTTATAACTTCATTCATATGCCTAAGTTTGTATTTTTTTGTGACTTTAGACTTTAATAGTTTGTATATTGAGACATTTTAATGTGATCATTGTGCTAAACAAATTACACTAATAAACATCTTACATTAACACCTATGGAGTGGATTTTGGTTGGGGTCTTAATTATTTAAGTATAATGTGACTAAGATACAAGTTTGGTTAATAAAGATTGTTGAGGCCTGAGTTATCTATCAGTCTAACAAAACTTGTAAGCCCACCTATCATAATCCCATAATTATTTAATTTTTATTTTTGCCATGTTGTCAGTTTTTTATTCTTAATATAAACTCTCTTTTATTCTGAATCTCTAAGAGTTAAGATCAGACGAATATCGATATTTAATAGTATCTGGCGAGAAAGAATGGCATAAAGGTCTTCCAAAAGGCAGTTTCCATGACATGTTAGATGCTTTCTAACGTACATTTATGTTTTTAGTCCAGTTAAAATTCACATTCAGTCTTCCTGAAGTGTCTTCTGAATTATCTAATAAAATTTGCTACATTCAATAGCATTTAGTTTTGTAATGCTGTTATTTTGATAGTCCAGAATGCCATATCCAAGAAAATTCCACAAAATGCCCAATTCCCTAGCCATTCTGAATCAGTGTTTCTTTACAGTTATCCGTTTGCAAATGTAGTATGTTGACTGAATTAACACATTGAAAAGATTCTGTCTAAGGTAATTTGCATGGCATAAAAATTGGTAAATTTTTTTTTTGCTTGGCAGACTTTTTTTTGTCCTAAAAAAATGGTCAGTGTTGCCAGTCACAGTGGAGCACGCCTATAATCCCAGGCAGGAGAATTGTGAGTACGAAGGCAGCCTCAGCAACTTAGGCCCTAATAAGCAATTTAGTGAGACTCTGTCTCAAAATAAAAAAAAGGTCTGGGGATGTGATTCAGTGGTTGAGTGCCCCTGGGTTCAATCCTCAATACAAAAAACAAAGACTCTTCCCCCAAAAAACCAAAATAAAAGGTCAATATAATGTTTTTGTATTTCCTCTTATTAAAAAAGCACAATAATCCATTCTTAGGTTAGAAACACAAGAATTTAAATGCTACAAAGATAATTCAGGGGTCTGGAGTGATGACTCAGTGGTTATGGTGCTTGCCTGGCATGCACGAGGACCTGGATTCAAACCCCAGCACCACATACACCCCTGAATGTCAGAAAAACAACAACAAAAAGATAAAATTGATTTTTTTTTTTAAAGAGGGACAGTGAGAGAGAGAGAGAGTAAGAGAGAGAATATCAATTTTATTTAGTTTTTCATGTGGTTTTCATTGCTCGATGTATACGTGGTGCTGGGGTTGAACCTGAGTACTCACACCTGCCAGGCAAGCACCGTAACTGCTGAGCCATTGCTCCAGCCCCAAGATAAAAGTGATTGAAAAAATAAATAAAATTGATTCTCTTTCTCTCACATTCCCTCTCTTTAAAATAGATAAATAAATAAATAAATAAATAAATAAATAATTCACGGCCCCAACTTTCTCACAGATATCCTAATTTTAAAGTTACTGGTGATAGGGAAAGTTATTTTTATTTTATTAGTATAAATTTATTTTTTTTTTTGTTTTTGTTTTTGTTTTGTGGTGGTGCTGAGGGTACTGGGGATTGAACCCAGGGGTGTTCTACCATTGAGCCACATCTTCAGTCTTTTTATTTTTTATTTTGAGACAACATCTGGTTAAGTTGCTTAGGGCCTTGCTAATTTGCTGAGGCTGACTTTGAACTTGCAGTTCTCCTGCCTCAACCCTAGGCACTTGGATTACAGATGTGCACCACCACGCCTGGCAAATGTATTTATTCTTGATAAGATAGGAAACCCAGCTACATTTGGATTTTTTTGCCCTTGTTGACTTGATCATATTGTATAGCTGGTTCCCCCACCCAGGGCTGAGGACCAAACTCAGGGCTGTGCGCATGTTAGGCAAGTGCTCTGCCTGCCACTGAGCTAAATCCCCAACCCCGAGTTTAGTATAGCTGGGAGGCTAGGGAGTATTCTACCAATGACGAAGGACTGGGTGGACAGGGACAGTGTTGTCAAGTGTATAACTGCATTATCCTTGATTTTATATTGTGTTTCCATTATGAAGAAGGCTTAACAAGACAATAAATTATTTGTGATATAAAGCTCTGTGCTGCTGTGGCAGTGCAGAAAGGGCTTCATAAATGGCATTGTTACTTGCTGTTTTCATTGTGGTTGAAATGGGTAATTTTTTTTATTATGATAACTTCTGGATGTGAGGAGAGGTTAATCCCTAAGGTCATACTAGTCGTGAAACTGGGGCTGGAGCGGTGGCTCAGTGATTACAGTGCTTGCCTGGCAAGGGCGAAGATGCGAGTTCAAACCCCAGCACCACATACACTATGAAGTGTCTGAGGAATGAAAGTCACATGGGGGCTGGAGCGGTGGCTCAGTGGTTTCGGTGCTTGCCTGGTAAGCACGAGGACCCGGGTTCAAACCCCAGCACCACGTACACAACTAAGTGTTGGAGCAACTAAAGCCATGTGAAAAGCTAAATAAAGTTATTTCTCTCTTTCTCTGTCTCTCTCACTGTCCCTCTCTCTTTAAAAAAAAAAAAAAAAGAAAGAAAGTCACATGAAAAACTAAATAAAAATTGCTTCCCTCTTTCCCTCTCTCTCACTGTCCCCTCTTTCTTAAAAAACAAACAAACAAACAAAAAAAAAACCCAGTGAAACTACTTTATTCAAGTGTCATGACACTGAGAAGTATTCTGTTTACTTCATCACAGTCTCTTGTATCATCAGATAGGATGCAAAGGACTTAGCATTAAAAAAAATTAAAAGCACCGTAAATGTGAAATCTTAACACATAAATAAACGTGGTATGTTAGAGCTTCTGAACAAGTGTTAAAATCAACCCTGTAAGTTGACATTGTCCAAACATAAATCAGCACATGATGTTTCTAGTTATAGACATGGCAAAATATCCTTCTCTGCCCCTCAAATCCTGGAAACAAAACTTTATTTATTTATATTTTGGTGTGGGGGTTAGGTACTGGAGATTGAACCCCAGGAGTGCTTTACCACTGAGGTGCATCCCTAGCCCTTTTCATTTTTTATTTTGAGACAGTCTCACCAAATTGGTGAGGGCCCCACTAAGTTGCCTTCTTCCTGCCTGTGTCAGCCCTCCTTGTCACTGGGTTTACAGGTGTTTGCATCATGCCTAGCTCTAAAGCTTTAGTTCTTTTGTGTGTCTGTCAGGGAGGTGTCCTTACTTTTTTTTTATGAGGGGGGAGTGAGAGAGAAAGAGAGTCTCAACTCTGTGTTTTAATCTGGGTTTTGTTTTTCTGATGCTTAGTTGTGTATAGGGTGCTGGGGTTTGAACTCAGGTCCTTGTGCATGCCAGGCAAGTGCTGTAATTACTGAGCCACTGCTCCAGTTCCTACTCTCTTTTTATTTATTTATTTATTTATTTACTTCAGTTCTCAAGCCCTTTTGTATCTGTTTTTCTTTCTTTTTTTTATGATTTTTAATTTTTAATACATAGTAGTTGGGTTTATCTGAACAATAAAGCTTTAGTTCTTTACTTTTATTTTTCAGATAGGAGTTGGATGTTGGAGACACATCAGTAACATACCAGCACCTAATACTACTTGTATTTTGTTTTGGCTAATGGTTTTCTGATAAAGATTCAGAATTTCTTCTCAGAAAAATCCACACATAATGGACTGGAGTATAGTTCAGGGCAGAGTGCTTGCCTACAATGTGCAAAGCTCTGGATTCCGTTCCCAGTACAGAGAGAGAGAGAGGAAGGAAGGAAAGAAGCATATGCCTTTAACTTGACTAGAAAGTTAGCTTTCTAAACTTCACTTCTAGAGGCTTTAGAACTTCTTAAAAATTTGCTCCTAGACTCAGTTTAAGAATTTTTTGAATCAATTTTTTAAACATATTTTTCATTGCTCCAACACTTGATTGTGTATGCAGTGCTGAGTGCTGGCGGTTGAACTCGCATCCTTGCGCATGCCAGGCAAGCGCCAATCACTGCTCCAGCCCCTCAGCTTAAGAATTTTTTTTTAAAAAGAGAGGACAGTGAGAGAAGGAGATAATAAGTTTTTATTGAGCTTTTCACGTGGCTTTCATTGCTCTCACACTTAGTTGTGTACGTGGGTGCTGGGGTTTGAACCGTGTCCTTGCACATGCTGGACATTCAGTCTCACATTAGAGTATGACACATTAGAGTTTGTGAAGCTCTTGGAAGATACAACAGTATTTTGTTTTTCATTTGAGACATTGAAATTGATAATAGAACTTAATCTGAAAAGCTCTATGATTTTTCTGTCACAATGCCATGTCTCAAAGGATCTTGTTAAGTGCTCACTAAACCATTAGAAAGGAAGGAATGGATCTTTATTTTTAAAATTTATTTATTTGGAGAAAGAGAGCTAGCCAGTTTTATTTATTTATTCTTTTTTTTGTTTGTTTGTTTCCCTGACACTTAGTTGTGTACATGGTGCTGGAGTTTGAACCTGTGTCCTCGTGCATGCCAGGCAAGTGCTCCACCACAGAGCCACAGCCACAGCACAGGAATACATCTTTAAAGGCCTGTTTTAAAGCCCCTGTTACACTCTGCTTTATGGGAGAAAATCGAAGCTGACGTAAGGCTTTGCATGTAGGCAGTTTACTTTGGGAAGCGATCCCAGGGAACAAGAGTGGAAGCCTAGGGCAAGTGAAAATGTAAAAGGGAGAAGGGCAATAGTGAAGTGATACTGAGTCACTGTTGTGGGAAAAGGAAACACAATCCTAGTGCTGTCTTTTGAGGTACTCTGAGGAATATGCTCTAGATTTGTTCCCGCAAGAACCAGAGTTATGGAATTTGGTAATGTTTATTCCTCATTTGCCATCTCTCATTGCTTAGCTCTCTTGTACTTTTTGATTTGCACTTGTGCAGTGTCAGACTGCAGATATGTCATCTTTGGTGACAGAGAAGATTTGAAGCAGAACACTGGTATGGTAGGAAAAAAGCACCATCAAATCACGCTTATGAGCACCTGATGCTGCACCACAGCTGGAGTAAAGCATATGAACGGGGCAAAAAAGATCACCAGTTAACCAAGAGGTTGTTTGAAACTGAGGCTCTGTTGGTATGAGATCTGTCTGCTTATGTCTTGCTACAAAGGATAAAGCTGAGGATGATATCCTTGAATACTATACAGAAAAATTTGAAGGAAATTCATCTATCATGGTATTAATTCTAGACTCTAATTGTTAGGAACTGTAGAACTAACCACACAAGTTAGTTTTGAGATTTACTGTCCTAATGTTTTCTTCCTAGGTCAGTTTCAGTACTTTTGTCTTTGTAGGAATTTAGCCGTTTTATCTAGGCTATATAATTTGTTGGCATATTAGGGGTTGTTAGTGTTTTCGAATAAGCCTGTTTAGTTCTGTGAGATTGGTAGTGCTGTATGCTCCTTCACTTCTGATTTTGATGATTGGAGTTCTCTCTCATTTATTCTTTTTTTTTTTTTAAAGAATCAATTTTATTTTTTCTCTAACACTTAGTTGGGTATATAGTGCTGGGGTTTGAACCCAGGTCCTCACTCATGTCAGGCAAGCACTCCAACCTCTGAGCCAAGGCTCCAGCCCTGAGAATCAAGTTTTTAATTAGATTTTCATCTGGTTTTCATTGCTCTGGCACTTCATTACATATGTGGTGCTCGGGTTTGAACTCACATTCTCTGGATGTGAGACAAGTGCCATAGCCACTGAGGCACCTCTCCACCCCTTTCCTTTATTCTTGATAACTTCGTCTCAGGGTTTGTTATTGTGTGTGTTGTTGAACTTTTTAAAACACCAACTTAAATGTTGGAGAGTTTTCTCTATTTTCTCTTACATTTGTTTCTACTGTAATCTACATTATTTCCTTTCTGCTTTCTCTGGGTTTAGTTTGCTCCTTTTGTAGTTTTTTTTTTTTTTTAAAGGGAGAGGTGAGAGAGAGAAAGAATCTACTTTATTTAGTTTTTCATCTGGTTTTTGTTGCTAAGAGACTTAGTTGTGTTTGTGGTGCTGGAGTTTGAACCTGGATCCTTGCACATGCCAGGCAAGCACTCACACTGCTGAGCCACCACACTAGCCCCCTGTTTCTAGTTTTTTTAAGGTGGAAGATTATTACTGATGTGTGATCTTTTTTATTTTTTCTCAATATAGGCACTTATGTCTATAAATTTGTTCTAAGTATAGCATTAACTTCATCAGTTTTGTTACGTTGTGTTTTTACTTTTGTTCATCTAAAAGTATTTTCTAATTCCCTTTGAGATTTCTTTGACTTAGTCATTATGTAGGATTGTGTTAATTTCTACATGTTGTGAGTTTTCCATATTTGTTTGCTCTTACTTCATAACTTCATTCTCATGTTGTTGAAGAGCATACTTTGTGTTATTTCTATCCTTTTAAACATATTGAGGCTGTTTTTTTTTTTTAATGACCTAGCATTTGGTTTGTCCTAAAGAAGAATGTATCTTCTGTTATCATTGGGTACAGTACTCTGTAAGATATTAGCTCTACTTCATTTATAATGTTGGCCAGGTCTTCAGTTTCCTTGTTCTGTCTAATTGCTCTATCCATTATTGGAACTGGGGTATTGTCTCTAATTATTGAATTTTCTGTTTCTCCCTTCACTTCTATTAGTGTTTGCTTCTTCAATATAGGAATTTTCATCCTAATATTTTAAATATGAATAAATTAATTTCTATATGATTTTTTACATTGTTCAAGGATTAATTCTTGTTTAAAAAAGATGTCAAGTTATAGATGAAGGAAAAACACAGAGTTTACTACAGCTGTGACCTTCTGATAAGGCTAAAACGGCCATGAAATCTTGGTCACTGAGAGGAGGATTGAATGTGTATGTATGTATGTTTGTGTACACGTGTAAGGAACCCAGGCATGTTCTACCATTGAGCTATATCACCTAGACCTTTTTATCTATTTATGTTTTAAAATTTTGAAACAGGGTCTCACTAAGTTACTGAGGCAACTTGAAATCCTCCTGCCTCAAATTCCTAAGGACTTGGAATTACAGGTGTGTGTGCCACTGCATGTGGCTTAATGCTTAACTTGCCTTTGTGTGTGTGTGTGTGTGTGTGTGTGTGTGTGTGTGTGTGAGAGAGAGAGAGAGAGAGAGAATGAATCAGTTTTATTTAGTTTTGCATGAGGCTGTCATTGCTCCGACACTTGGTGTATGTGATGCTGGTGTTTGAACCCACATCCTTGTGCATGACAGGCAAGCACTGTAACTGCTGAGTCACCTCTCCAGCCCCTTAACTTGCTTTTTATAAACATGATTTATTCTCAAAATCCAACTAAGTATTTTTTGCTCAAATAGAAAAATTCATCCTAAAATCCATGTAGAGTCTCAAGGGACCCTGAATAGACAACAGTCTTGAAGAAGAATAAAGTTGGAAGTCTCACACTTTCTGATTTCGGAACTTACTACCATATGTTAGTAATTAGAACAGCGTTGTAGTGGCATAATAGACAGCCCAGAAATAAATCCTCACATCTGTGACCTAATGATTTTGGACAAGAGTAAAAAGACTGTTAAATAGGGAATGGGTAGTGTTTTCATCAAATGGTGTTGGAATATCTGGGTTTCCACATAGAAAAGAATAAAGTTAGACCCTTATCTTACAGCATGTACAAAAGTTAGCTTCAAACAGATGAGAGGGGTAAAACTAAAAGTTTCTTGGGAGAAAACATAGGAGAAAAGCCTTAGGACATTCACTTTAGTAATGTTTTCTTGGATAGGACATCCAAAGCATAAATAGCAAAGAAAAAGAAGTGATAAGGGGTTAATATCCTGAATATATAAAGAATTCCTGTAGCTCAACAACAACAAACAACCCTTGATTTAAAAATGAGTAAAGGGCCTAGTATGGTACCATGGCTCACACTATATTTCCAGCAATTTGGGAGGCTGAGGCAGGAGGATCACAATTTTGAGGCCCTAAGCAATTTAGCAAGACCATGTCTCAAAATAAAATATAAAGAGGTCTGGGGGGTGTGGCTCAGTGGTGAAGCTCTGGGTTCAATTCCTGGTATTTACTTAATAAATAAATAAATAAGGAGTAAAGGACTTGAACAAATACTTCTACAAAGAAAATATTCAAATGGTCAACAAGCACATGAAAAGATGCTCATTGTCACTAATCATTAGGGGAACGTAATCAAAATAACAATGAGATTCCACTTCATGCTCATCAGGATGGGTTGCATAAAAGAAATTAATAAAAGTTGGTCAGGGTATGGAAAAATTTGAGACCTTGTGCTCTACTCATGCAGCCACAATGGAAAACAGTGTTGTAGTTTCTTAAAGAATTAAAAATAGGCGCTGGATGGTGCTGGAGCGGTGGCTCAGTGGTTTTGGTGCTTACCTGGCAAGCACAAGGACCCGGGTTCAAACCCCAGCACCACATACACAACTAAGTGTTAGAGCAACTAAGGCCATGTGAAAAACTAAATAAAGTTGTTTCTCTCTCTGTCTCTCTCTTAAAAAAAAAAAAAAGTCAAATAGAGGTTTTAAATCATGCATGGTTAATTTAAGATCAAGATGAATTTAATTTATAAACAAAAAAAATAGGGAGTGGTGGCTCGGCGGTTATGGCGCTTGCCTGGTATTCGCAAGTACACAGGTTCAAACCCCTACACCTAAATGTCAGAGCAACGAAAGCCATGTGAAAAACTCAATAAAAAAATTGATTCTCTCTGTCTCTCACACACACTCTCTCTCACTGTTCTTCTCCTCTTAAAAAAAAATTAAAAATAGAATTACCATGAGATTCAGCAATCTGACTTCTGGATTTATTCCCAAAGTGATTAAAAGTAGGGCCTTGAACAGATATTTCACCCATGTTCATATATGTGTTGTTTGCAGTAGCCCAAAGTGGAAGCAACCATGTGTCCTATTAATAGGTGAATGCATAAACAACACGTGAGGTGTCCATAAGATGAAATGGTATTCAACTGTAGAAAAGGGCATTCTGACATGCTGCAGCTGGACGAAACTTGAAGACATACTCTGAAAAAAGGCAATCCGAAAAAGACAAATATAACAGGACAGTGGATTCCTGGGTTTTTCATAAAAGAAAGTTTTCAGTCAGCAGACACAGGTGGAATAAGAATAAAGCATTTATTTAGGGAAGTGAAAGCACATTCTTGAGAATGTGGAATGAGCCATCCCAAGAGCAGGGTGTGTGACCTGGAGTTGTCCATGTGGCATGTTTTCATCTTTGGAAAACCTCCCTCCTCAGATATTTTTATGTACATGGGGGGGGGGGGCCTGGAGCAGTGACCGCTCAGCAGTTACAGCACTTGCCTGGCATGCGCGAGTACGAGTGTTCAAACCCTAGCACCATGGACACCCATGAAGTGTCAGAGGAATGAAAGTCACATGAAAAACTAAATAAAGATTGCTTCTCTCTCTCTCTCCCTCTCTTTCTCTCTCTGTTCCCTCTTTCTTCAAAAAAAAAAAATTATGTATTTGGGGCAGTTACTGCATTTTCCAACCATAGCTCAGTGTGCCTGTGTTGATTTATTAGACATGTTGGAAAATTCCTGATTAGTACCTAAGTAATCTAGAGGTGTGGGGTGTGGGGCTCTAAACTACAAAGCAAAAGATATTTCAGTGAACCTGTCATCTAAATGACAGTCCTTCAATGCTCTGGGTCCAAAGTTGGAAAGTCCCTTAAGCCAGACATACCCAGTTTCTTTAGTTTTAAGAAGGAAGGTCCTAGCTGACCACAAAGGAGGGAGGTGATTTAAGTATTCTGGCACTGGAAATGGGTGACATTTCCTCATTAGATATGGTGTGAGCCCTGTTCTCCCTCCCCCAACTCACATGCACATGTCTTATCTGCTTACCTATTCTTTTTTTTAGACACACAGAGAGGGACAGTGAGAGAGAGAGAATCAGTTTTATTTAGTTTTTCATGTAGCTTTCATTGGTCTCACACATCCTTGTGTACATGGTGCTGGGATTCGAACCCAAGTCCTCATGCGTGTCAGGCTAGCACCGTAACTGCTGAGCCATAACTCCAGCTCTTTTATTAACCTAACAACAAATGATATATGATTCCACTTTATATGAGGTACCTGGAAGAGTAAAATTTGTAGAAACAAAATAGAATGGTGGTTCCCAGGGACTGGAACAGGGGCAAATGGGGAGTCATTATTTAAAGGGTACTGAATTTCAGTTTTGTAAAATGAAAAATTCTTAAAGATGGTGGTGATGATTTCACAACAGTGTAAATGTAGTTGTTACACTGAACTATACACATAAAAATCTTTAAAATGATAGAAAACAAAAAGTGAGTGGAAGAGGGGAGAGAAAAGGAAGGGAGAAAAAGAAGAAAGATCTGCCAGCTCATTTAAAAATTAAAAAAAAAAAAAAAAGGTGAGTTTGGGATTGTTGCAGTTGCTCAGTGGTTATGGCTCTTGCCTGGCATGTGCAAGGACATGATTTAGAACCCCAGCACCAAGTACGCTCTGACACCAAGTGTCAGAGCAACGAAAGCCACATGAAAAACTAAATAAAATCGATTCTCTGTCTCTGTCTCTCCTCTCTCTCACTCTCACTGTTTTTCTCTCTTTAAAAAAATGTTTTCAGATTAACCATTATGTATACTACAGACCTTTAGAATTTGTGGTGCTTTATGTTAGTTGCCGTATGGATTTATTCTAGTTTGTCCAGTTGCAGAGAGAAATGCATAAATATGTAAACACTATTTAAGTGCTGAACAGTTATAAGGAACATTTTGTAAGAACAGCTATAAATTATATGAGGAGGTTGGGTGAGAACTAAGGAAATTTGAAATTAGAGTGTAAAATCTCCATTTGGTTGTAAAATTGACATCTCAAGTTTGAGATGTCCTAAACTGAACTCATGATTCCCCCTCAAAACAAACAAACAAAAAAACCCACAAATAAAATGCAAATTGTGTACTCAGGCTAAAATAGTCTCTCTCATTCTTCTTTTATTTTGTCACCCCAGATCTGGGTTATCAAAAAATAGATGAGGAACCAGACCACTTTTCAACACCTCCACTTTGTGTCCCTGATGGATGCTGCCATCTCTAAAATTAACTGCTGTAATAATGTCCCAAAGCAGTCTCCTAATTTGCATTTGTTCCTTTTAGTGTATTCTCAAAATCATGCTGGGTGGTCTTGTATGTAGAATGTGTTATTCATTTGCTCAGAAAGCTTTCCCATCTCAAAAGAAAAGCCACAGTGGCATGGAGTGTTTGCTCAGTGGTTGGAGCTCTTGCCTGGCATGCAAAAGGGACCCGGGTTGAAACCTCAGCACCACAAACACAACTAAGTGTTGGAGAAACAAAGGCCAGATGAAAAAAATTAAATAAAATTGATTCTATTTCCTCCCCTCTCTCCTCCTTTCTCTGTTTAAAAAAAAGAAAAAAAATATAAAGATTGGAGATGGAGCTCATTGGTAAAGCACTGCTGGGTTTCATTCCCAGTCCCACTCTGAGTTATCGAGATCGGTCGCAATATAAATAATAGGGCTAGAGTGGTAGCTCAGGGGTTGGCACACTTGCCTGGCATGTGGAAGGATCCTGGTTCAAACCCCAGCACCACATACATGACTAAGTGTAAAACAAAGCCCAGATGAAAAAATGAATAAAATTGATTCTCTTTCTCACTCTTTCTCTTTCTCTCTCTTATAAAAGAAAAGGAAAGCCACAGTACTTATCAAACACCAAAAGGGCCTACCGTGCGCTGCTATCCCTCACAGCACCTTTTTGTCTTCTCCTGTGCTGGCTTTGCGTCACTGGTGTTCTTGTCCTATTGCTTGAACTAGTTTAGTGAATCTCTGCCTGGGGCTCTGAACACTGGTTTTTTGTGCCTGTAATGTTCTTCCCTCTCATACACTCATGATTCAGGACTTTCTCAGTGAATATTTCCTCTATCATATGTAAAATTGCACCCTTCCATTCTATACTAGTTCTCTGCTTTGATTTTGTGTGGCATTTGTCATTTGTCACTTTCTTACAGTTCATATAGTTTGTTCATATTGTTTATTGTTTTTCCCACTAGAAGCAGATAGCCATTACAGAGATGCATATTATGAGAAAGACATGGTTTTGGTTTTGGTCGCTACTTTGGCTCAGCACATAGTACAGTGTCTGGCTGATAGTAGGTATTCAGTAATTATTGAATGAATAATCTTGTTAAATGTCTGTTTCTTCTTGTGAGCTTCTGTAATTTGAGAAATCCATGGAAAGATCAGATCTAGTTCTACAACCTACTAGTTTTGGTCTTTTATGCAAGTTTTTTGCCCTCTTTGAGCCCAAGTTTGCTTTCATAGAAAAAGAGAGCTAACAGTAAAATCATAAGTGGGTTGTAGATGCAGTAGCTCAGTTTTTGCCTAGCATGAACAGGACACTGGGTTTGATATCTAGCAATATACACACACATACACAGGTTTGGATTAATTTAAAAAATTTTTTCCAGTGCTTTGTAATGTAGTTGGGTTGGCTAATAAATAGAAGGTGATGTTAGGCTACTAGGGTGGTAGTTAATGCCTACATGGAAAAAGGCCTTACAGATTCAACCCGGTATAAACTTCAATTTTTTCCCCCCATCCAGTACTGGGATTTGAACCCAGGAGCACTCTACCATTGAGCTATACCCTCATTCCTTTATAGTTTTTAGTTCAGTGCATGGTCTTGCTAAGTCTTGGAGACAGGACTCTGAAACTTGCAAATCCTCTTGCCTTGGTTCCCAGAGTTGCTGGGATTACACTGTACTGGCCTTCAGTATATGCTTTTGCTCATAAATCATTTTCTTGTTGGCTATCAGGCTCTTTTCCTACTTAAATGGTTGTATAACAGTTTTTAAATTTGATGTAACTAGACCATATGTGTTCCATTGTGAAGCAAATGCTCTATTTTTAGAGAGCAAAACTGCAGGTGATACTTCAGAAATGAACTCCATGTGTACAAAAGGAAGAGGTGGCTTTTTTTTGGGGTGGGGGGTGTGTTGGTGTTTACTTTGTGAGAAAATTAACCTGGGATGTTGACTGCAAAAATCTGGCAAGGCTGGCCTTCCAATGTACTTCAAGCAATTTAAAATGAGATGAGAAGTAAAGCTGTGTAAATTATAAATTTAAGTATTGGCATAGACTCCTCAAAAGCCTTCACTGAAGAGGTCTACTTTCTGATTAATAAGCTAGTATTGTGGACTTCTGTTGGCTGTGAAATAAACAAGCCATATGCTACTGCTGCTACTGCTATTACTGATTCGGAGCAAAGAAGATACAGTATGTTCTCTTGTAGTTGATAGCTTTTTAAACATTTAGAGATTAACATGTGTCTTCTGATTCATTTTCTGACAGTAAAAAAAAAATCTGTTTTGTCCCCGTTTTTTTCTATTATGTGAATTTAAGCTGTCTCACTTTTTAATTTCCATTTAGTCATTGTCTAATCAGAGGACAAAAGCCATATGGTGATTCGAACAGGGAATTAACTACTAATGGGTGAAAGGAACCCTGAAGAATACAGAAATAGCAAATAGTGGAAGCACATGCTACCCCTCAGACTGAGACAGAATATGTAAGAACATATTTGGAAGCTGCTCCAAAAGGTGCTCTCATATCTTTGAGGTCTTAACTGGATGCTAAAGATGTTTGCCGAATTCCTGCAGTCAAGGTAGGCAAACAGGAAGCTGAACGTGGAGATGCTGCTGAGTTACCAGGAAGCCATTTTGCGGCACAGCAAGAGCTTGTCTGGGAAGTGCCTGCAGGAATGCCTGCTGAAACTTGTTGGGGTGAGCACTGTTGGGTGTCTTCACACCAGAAAAGCACATTGGAAGCAAGAAAATAGAAAGTACACGGGAACCAGAAGAAGGCCCTGCCTCTCACTGAGCTGAACCTTCTGCCAACAGGCAAAGGAGAAATGTCTGTGGGTTCACCATATTGTATAAGCAAGGTGATGAAGACTAGATTTGCAGCTGACAGGCAATAAATGAATTGTTGGCACAATCTTATCTTTGTGGCCACTTAACTTCCAAATGCTTTTCTATAAACATTTGAACTCTCATGTGACAATGAACCCACTTTTTTTTTTTTTTTAAATAAAGAGAGAGGGACAGTGAGAGAGAAAGAATTTAGTTTTTCACATGGCTTTCATTTCTCTGACACTTTGTTGTGTATGTGGTGCTGGTGTTTGAACATGCTTACTCGCACGTATCAGGCAAGTGCTGTAACCGCCGAGCCACTACTCCAGCCCCTGAAGCCACTCTTACATTTCTACCTAACAAGATACAATTTTCTGTCACATGATGAAGAAGCTCTCACTGTTTCCCTAAAATGAGAAGATACTCAGTTGCTGTATCATGGTTTCCGTTGCTGGCCAAACTTACTACTCAAAGTTAAGCAAAATATTCTGTTGCCAAGAGTCTATAATTATATAGTTTCTCTTCAACAACTTATGATAGAGTCTAGAGTGGTGGCTCAGCCATTGGAGCACTTGCGTGGCATGCGTGAAGGCCTGGGTTCAAACCCCAGCACCGCATACATAACTAAGTGTTGAAGAAACAAAAGCCAGCTGAAAAAATAAATAAAATTGATTCTTTTTCTCTTCCTCTGTCTTGAAAAAAAAATCTTATAATAAGTAGGAAAAGCAAAGAAGAAAGTATTGTGTAAACATAAAATATAACAAAGAGAAAATATACAAAGCTACCATGTTTTCCATTTCTATAGTCACAAGGCCATAGTTGCTCCAAAATCTACAAAGGCCTACCAAGCATGCCCCCTCTTTTTTTCTTCATTGCTGGTGCCATGTTGCCTCAACTGACTGACTTTGAAGGGGAAAAATTACTTGAGACCTTGAATCCTCAAGCTCTTGATTGATGATAGGAAGGATCCCTAAATGTTCATGGGGTTTATCTTCCATCTTCTAGTTTGTATATGTCTTAGTAAAGTATCCAAGTATTTGCTGTTTCCTGTTCTTCAAACCCAATTAGCACAGTGTCAGTATGGTGAACTTGTTTACTGTTTTTCTGGAATGCCATAGTGCTTGACATCCCTGTGGGCTACTTTATGATAGGAAAATAGATATAGATCTGAGACAAGACTTATAGGAATGTAAACGGCAGGTAAAAGCAAAGTGCTTCTGGTGGTACTTTTCAAATTGGTTTGGGGGGGAAAAGGCATTTGTCAAGTTAGTAGCAGTATATCAAGTGCGGGGATGTGTTGATTTGCATCAGTAAAGATGCTACTATATCTGTATTATCATCTGTAATTGGAATTGTTACCAGATTAAATTTATGATAATGCATAGTTATTCTCTAGGAATCATCTCACAGGCTAAGCTGGTGAATTAAATGGGAATATGGTTGGTATCACCACTTCTGGTTTTTTTATGTCTTTGATGGTGGCATGAATCTCCTTAATTCTCCTAATGATGTGGTATTTCTTCTGGTATAATACATTAGGGCCGTTCTGAGGGCTTGTATTTTGTCCTTCTTGTTGTAAAGATTCATCAATTGGGTTAGAAAGGGCAATTTGAGAATTCTGCCCATAGCACTCCAATTCCTGAATATGTTCCAGTTCATTCAGGAACTGAAGAAACAACTACAAAGTAGGTCCATTGTGCAAATAAGTACACTATGAATTGGTCTTATACTCAGCATTCTATTACCTGATCTCAAGTCTTCCTTTGACTTCCTTTGACTGATAAGCCATTTTGGGTCCCAGGAATTGTTAATCTTCAAGAGTTTTGATGGTTTCTTTTTCTCTAATTAACAGTCACGTGGTAAATGGCCTTTGGGGAAGCTTAGCTAAGGAGTGATGATAGTTTGTATTTATGGAAACACTGGTTATTCATCAAGGGGACCTGGATTAATTAATTGACCTGGGTCTGAAAACTAGAAATAGGTCTTTTTTTTTTTTTTCTAAAGAGAGGACAGTGAGAGAGAGAGAGAAAATCAATTTGTATTGAGTTTTTCATATGGCTTTCATTGCTCTGACACTTAGTTGTGTACGTGGATGCTGCGGTTTGAACCCGAACACTTGTGCATGCCGGGCAAGTGCTGTAACGGCCAAGCCACCACTCCAGCCCTAGAAATAGGTCTTGATTTTCAAGTCAGATTTTTTTTTTTTAAGAGAGAAGGAGAAAATCAATTTTATTTATTTCTTCACTTGGTTTTTGTTTGTCCCCATACTTATTTGTATATGTGGTATTTGTATATGTGGTGCTGGAGATCGAACCCAGGTCCTTGCATGTGCCAGGCAAGTGATTTTCCACTGAGCCACTTCATCAGCCCCTCAAGTCAGATTTTTATACCAGGATTAGAGTTCAACAAGCTCTTCTCCTCCTTCCCTCCTCCCTCATTACTTCTTCCTTCTTCTCCTTTTTTGGTTTGCAGGTTATTCCCTTCTGGATGCTAGGATGTTTCAATTAATTGTATTGCCACTGTGAACCATGGATTACTAGCATCCCATTTCCCACTGGCAAGGTACTTAGCTCACACTGAAACCCATGAACATGACCAAACCAATCGCCATATCCTGTGTTTTAAGTCTGTCTTCTAGGTACAGCCTATTTTTGGTACTATTTCTGTGTTAGGGTCTAGTTGGGAAACAGAAATAGTAATTTGAACTAGGGAAAACTAATGTAAAGAATTATTAACTAATAATAGATTAACTACCGAGAGCTAAAAAGAACTCTGAAGAGAATAGGAGAACTAGCAATAAGGAGCAGCTACTCTCTCTAGCCCAAGACAGAGTATGCAAGAGAGAAACTTGGAAGCAAGCCTAACCCAGGTTATTCAGAGGTCTTTGAAGAAGCAAATGCCATAATCCACTGCCGTATGGGGAAGTCCCTGAGAGGCCACAGGCTGAGAGTGACAGGTGAGAATTCTGATTTCAGGCTTACCCACAGAACTGTCTAGGAAGATATCCTGGGTGGTATCGATGAAACTTGTCGGAGAGTTGGCTGAGGTGATGGTGGAACGCACCACTCACTTGTGGGGTACCTGTGAAACTTGTGGTAGTGAAGACTACTGAGTGTCCCACACACCAGCAGAGTGCCATAGGAACACAAATACAGTTGAGTGGGAAGAAATCCTCCTCCTGTAGTATTGCACCAGTGCTTGCCAGAGACATGGGACAAATGCTTAAGGGCTTCCTTTTCATTCTTACAAACAGAACAGTGAAGGGTAGATTTGGAGCTGAAAGGAAAAATACTGATAACTGATACACTGTCTGGACACTCTTAAATTGTTGTGCCTAGAATGAAACACAATCTTCAGATGTAGTTTAGCCAGCATAGGTAGAGCAGGATGCCCCTTCTCATTCCTGACCCTCTGCTGTCGAAGTTGCTTGCTTAGAAAGTTAGCACTCTCAGTGTGGGGATTCTTGTCCATTTTGTTTGCTGCATTAGTTACCCAATGGGTAACTAAGTGATAGTTGGCTGAATAAAGGAATGCAGCTCTAGATAGCATTATTAAGTATTGGAGTCTTTGTTTTACCAATTTAGGTAAAGAACAACTGGTATTTGATCTGGTCAGGCATCTGAAATGGATTAATGTAAAATTCTGAATGGCTGAGTTGAAGGATATCTTTATTTCATTTTTTTAAAAGAAAATTGGGCATAGTTGAACATGTCTGCCATTCCAGCTACTTGGGAGACTGAGGCAAGAGTATCACAAGCAACTCAGACAGATCCTGTCTCAAAAAAAAAACAAAGCAAGTCAACATGTACACATTTTTACACGAACAGGGGGAACCTGGCCTAGGATGCTGCGAGAAGTAGGGAGAGGGGGAGGGAATAGGAAGGATATCCAGGAGACCAGAGGGAGGAACAGTCAACTCAGAGGGAAACCTCTGACTTCTACGAGAAGTCCATTTAACACAGGGGTTTAATTTGGGGGAAACAAGAAACATGGGGAACCCAAGGGGTGAAACCATGGAATGACATCAGCCTTGGCTTGCTATGTGAATATACATTTGTTCTTGATTGTTTGACAATGATTCCCTCCTAACTGTAAGTCCATATTCAACAAATTTTTAAAAATATGGAAAAAAAAAACAAAGCAAGGGCTGGAGGTGTACCTCAGCATCCTCAAAGTTCAATCCCTAGTACTGTATTGCAGAAGAAGAATTTTTTTAAGAGAATCAATATTATTTATTCATCTGGTTTTTGTTCCTCCAACACTTGTGTATGTGGTGCTGGGATCTGAACCCAGGTCCTCGTGCATGCCCAGCAAGCACTCCAACGGCTGAGCCACCATTCCAGCACCAGTTTTTTTTTTCTTTATTTAAGAAAATTGATCACAGGCTGGAACAGTGGCCCAGTGGTTATGGTGCTTACCTGGCATGCGTGAGTGCATGAGTTTAGACCTGAGCACCATGTACGCAACAAAGTCTGAGCAACGGAGGCCACAAGAAAACCTAAATAAAAAAA
>PVKS010026474.1:0-28594 GCA_004027875.1 Aplodontia rufa | reverse complement strand
TATAATGTAATTTAAACTTTTGTTTAATCTTCCAGAAATTATTGTGACATGAGTTTACTTCCTACAAAAATGATTTCAAAATTAATGGATACACACATAGAGCTACAGTGTACATACAGCTAAAAAAGAGTGTAACTGTGGGTAATTATGTTTAAACAAAGTTAATTATGAGATTCTCCTTTGAAAATTTAAAAATTTTGTTTTTATACATGAAATTTTATACGTTATATAATTTTAAAATTTACATAATTCACTTGTTCACACTTTCTGAAGTTATGTTAATATGATGAAAACAATATCTATTTTTGTGACACACTGCCTCACTGAACAAGATGAACTAAATATGTATAAGAAGTTGCTGCCTGAATTAATATTTCTAAAATCTCATAGGTAAATTTAACATTTTCTATGACTTTTAGAATATTAATAATGCTCATTACTTGAAGAACATTAACTTAGTTGATCTCCATATATCATCTATATACAAACCCTTAGCATAAATAGGTGGACATATAAATGTTAAAGATTAGGATTATTATTTTTCTCACAATAGGAAACAGGAAAATGTGTTACACATGTTTTCTAGTTCAGCCTTTATTCCAATGTGAAATATTCTCCCCTATTTCTTATTACTAATTGGGTTTGTTTTGCATTTGTACACTTCCTGCATTCATATTGAATGCATATCTGCACACATATACATACCTCTTAAGATAGTATATTTTTATTCTCATCTCCCTTATGTTTTATCCTTATCTGCTGAATGTATTATCTACAGAAAGAAGAATATCATAGGCTTCACAGTGTGAACTTTCATGGTTGTTAATATGATAGCATCAAGAACCACTTTATTTGGTTTGCGAATTAATATTTTTTCTTTTTCCCTGTTTTTTTAATTTTTTTTTTAATTTTTGAACAACCATACAAGTTTTTAACAAAATAATATAAAATGTGTATATATTCTGGATATTACAATTACCCCCAGGAGTGCCCCCCCAATTACCCACCCTTATCCCTCCCTTCTCCTTCCCACGATATCTCTAAAAAAGGATTATGTTGTATAGCATTACATCATATCTGGATTTAACACATGATAATAGACCAACTTTCTCAGTGGCCAGGGTCTAGTCCCAACCTCCATAGATGAGTAGAAACAATCGACCATTAGTTCTCTGGGTTAAGCTGATTTTACTCAGCATAATTTCTTCCATAGCCATCCATAAACAAAATCTCATCGAGGTTTTTACATAGGTAGAAAGTAATAGGAAAGCATTGAAAAGGAAAAAAATGTGGACAAAGGTGAAGAAGAACAGAGGAAAAGAATGAAGAAATGGGAAAAAAGTAGAGGGAAATTTTTTTTGCAAAAATAATGAATTTTCATATAAGAAGCATCCCAATAAAACTTTTTTCTCCTCTCCACTGGTCATTACTACTAGAAATTATTTATTGAAAAGAATTATCAACCATGGTCCCGAGCTTATTACATTTTGTCTTCTATGACAAGGCTCTATTCATACCTTGAAGTGATACCCTGAATTGGGAATCTGGGGTAAGGAGGAATAATATCAGCCATGCATGTGATCAAGAAGCTCACTACGACAATCAGATGGCTCACATTATTGTGAGCCTACCACAGCAATGCAAGGTATGTTGGAAGCCTAAGAGAATACTATGGACTGAGAACATTTTTCAGCTCAAAAATACATATGTTTTTCAGTTGAGGGAACAAATCATTGGGTTGAAACTTGAAGAATGACAGGATTTTCCCCAGTAGAAATTCAAAGGAAAGGCAAAATGAACAGCTTAACAAAAGCAATACAATTAAGTTCAGGGCAGATAATATTAGAAACAAAGTACAACACAAACATAAATTGCTTCAAGGAGAGTGACAACGGATAAATCCAGACTATATTCTACAATGTTTTTGCTATTATTGGATTTATTTCCAGGTATCTTCTTTTATGATGTCATTCACATTACAGTTCAATATATTGTAGAGCTTAGTTTGAAGTACATTCATCTTCTTTACAGAATGCATTTCATATTTTTATGCCTCTTGTGAGTTTACTAGGCAAAAAGTATGGAATATATGTTTTTTGATCTTCAAGTCTTTCATATATCCAAACTTTACAAAACCCTGCTTCTTCTCTTGGACTTGCATACATCACTGTCACATTTCTAGAGCTGGTATGCATATCTTCCATGGCTTGCACACAGCTTTAAACTACTTGCTTATACTAAATCTTTACCTGCCACAATTGCTGGACTTCACAATGCTGTTCTGTTCTATATGTTTATGTGGCTCCCAGTATGTGGAACATCCACAGTTACCATAATCTGTTTTATATTGCTCTAACAGAATACTTGAAACCAGGAAATTTGCAAAGGAAAGTAGTTTATTTAGCAATTGGTATGGGAAACTGGAAGTCCAAGATTGGGTGGCTGTATCTGGAGAAGGCCTGTCCTTTGTCATAACATGGTGGAAAAGAGAAAGGATAAGTAGGAATGTGTGTAAGAGGGGAAAAGAGATTTGGACTCGGTTAATAACAACCTACTCTAATGTTAGCTAATCTGCTCCCACCAGACCCCCACTGGAATTAACACACTTCTCTGAGAAAGTCATTAGTCTATATAAAACCTTTCTCACTTTACCTCCACAGTGACAATCAAATTTCAACATGGTTTTCAAAGGGGACAAAATGTATTCAAATAATAGCAATATAATTTATTTTCTAGCACTTTATTTGGCAACTAAAAATATCTGGAAAATTAGTTAATAATAATTGAGCACTCATTATGGTCTAGGTGTTATGTTATACTTTGACATTTATTATCTGAATGTATTAACCTAACAGATTTTAATTTATAAAATAAGCGGCCAGAGAGGTTAAGTTATTTGCATGGAATTATACAACCACCAGTGATTATGTTAAGACCAGAAGAAATTCTATCAGAATAAAGACATTTTCACTATAATCTACTGAGTTTCTGTTAAGAGAAACTAAAGCTAGAGTTCATATATGTAGAGAACCATCAATATAAAGGGTCGAAAATACATGCTTTACTAAATCTCCCAGGTTTCTCATTATAAAAGAAGAGTTTACTTGGGTTAATCACTGGCCAATAAAAATGATGCTAATCAGGACCCAAGCATTTCTTTAAAAATAAGACAGATGCATTTGATATACAGCAAAATTTTAAAGGGCTATAGCTTTCCTTTCAAAAATCATTTTGTAATATATTAAACCTAAATTATTTCTAATCCAAAGGCACAGATTAAAGAAATGTTAAAAGAAGAGATTATTGGGTTCAGAAGAAAGGAAAAATCTGGAAATAGAATACAAATAATATGAAACAGATTTTCTGAAACAGTTGGCAGTTACCCCAAAAAATGTGAGTTCTAGGTAGTGGTACTTCTAACAAAATATATAAAATAATCTACTGTAGTGCCCTTTTTTTTGTATTTGTGTAGGTGTTGGTAATTGGTTTAGTGATAAAAAATATCTGAGTAGCATTTATTGTTGAATTATAGGATATCACATACTTTGAAATGCTGTTTAAGAAATAAAAATGATAAATTGTCATTATCACTTTGCTCATTGCTCACTTTAAAAACCTAATTTGTATGAAATTAAGGAAAAATTTTCTTGTTTTGAAACAATGAATGGAAGAATTTGTGTGTGCATGTGAATGTGAAAGAAAGAGATAAAACAAATAAATAAGATTTACTATGAGACCACAGCACATATTTTAATAAAATCATATTATATACCAATTTTCAGAAATATAATGCTTTTGAACTCTGACTCTGCATTTAAAACACTATTTGCCTCACAGGTACATCTTTCCTTTATTTTTAACAATCCTTTATCATCTTTCCTGTTTCTCTTTAATTAATTAGTTCCAATAATATGCCTATTATGTAGATCAACAGAATTGCTGCTCTAGATATGTTTTAGTTGGGAGAATTCTGTATTGTTTAGTGAAATTTCTGATTACTACTTTTTTTACATAGTCTCAACTCAAATTTGAAATGTAATAGCTTATTGGTCACTAAGGAATTTGTTTTGCTATCATCAAAACTAACATATAATTTATATAAGTAATTAAAAAGCTCTATTTCTCCACTAGAAGATTTTTTACCTTGACTGAGAACATCACTTTATCTCATATGCTGCCCTTTTGGTCAAATATATAAAATTCAAATCATATGAAGTTTACCAATTAAATTCTTTATTAAAATAATAGGGAATCAAATTAATGCCAAAAGCAAATAAATAAGTTGAGTTCACAGAGAGAGATCCTCTCTCTCTATCAGCCATAAGAAACTTTTGCTACCGCATTTGAATGAAAAGATTTATACCAGCCACGAAAACAGAAAGCTCCCTTTAGTATTCTCTCAGTCACCCAACAGTGCTGGCATTATTTTCTAAAACTTCTCAGGAATAATTTTCAGACCCAGGAGAAGATTTCAGACCCAGGTCCTGATGCAATGAATTTGGACATCCACATAATGTCTAAGGATTGTGGATTCAAAAACTTCCCTGAGTTAAAGTTAAACTCATGCACAGGTAGATTTGAGTACTATCGAGATACAACTGCTGTTTTCTATATAGTTATACTTGTCCAGAACCACTGTTTCTTCATGCTCTGAAAATATGGCTTTGATTTCCCAATGAATACAGGATAAAGTACATGTAAGATGGACAGGGGTCATGTTACTGCATGAGAGAAATACTGGGGAATAGCCTTACCTGTTGCTTCTTGACTTGCTGCCACTATGAAATGGAGATAGTGTGAAAGGATACCGAAGGGAAGTTTTTCAAGTAATGCTTTTTGAAAAACAGTATTTCCCCAGTCAGTATTTTGAGACAGAAATTTTCAACCAGTATACACTTTAAAGCATATACATTTACATCATCAGTAATAAAAAAGTAACATCATGAATAAAAGCTGGGTATGCTTCAACAAGAAGAACACAAGAAAACTGTAGTATCCCTTTCACACTGTTAATAACTTCATATAGCCATAAGGATATATCAGATAACTAGATATTCAGTGACGTTTAGCAAAATATCTGAATTCTATCTTCAAAAATCTGAAGATATTTCAAGACAAGGAAAGATCAACCATACTAAGGAAAAATAACTACTTAAATGCAATATGGGATTCCGTGTAAAATGATGGAATAGAAACAGCACTGTTAGGGGAAACACTAAGGCCATTTCAATAATGACTACAGTTCAGTAGTAAAACAATGTTAGTGTTCTGGTCATGATCATCTTTCTGTTGTTCTATAAGATGCTAATCCTATAGCACCCCATGAAACATGAAGATACAAAAACTCTAATACTTTTGCATTAGAAAAAGTTTTATGTAGTCACTGTGATGAACTGGTTTTAGAAAATAGCTCTTATGTTTGTTGGGAAAGAAATTATAGTTCATGTCAAAATAGAGCAAGTGGCCTTCCTTAATAAAGAGACATATTATAGGGGCATGATGAAAGCCTATGGAATCAGATCAAATGGGGCCAAATGTGTAACTCTTTCACTTAATTGCTCTGTAACATCAGACGTATTTTTAAAATGAAATAATGTATTGATTTCTTATCTGTGAAATTGAAATAGTCATATTTATATTGTAAATATACTGTAGGGATTAACTCAACATATGTAAAAACTGTTATGTCTCTTGCAATCTATTACAGTCTATTACAATCTATGATTATTATTATTATTATTATTACAATCTATTATTATTTTGCTAATAGCAAAATAAAACAAAACACATGTCTCCAAAGAAACTATAAGGAATTATCACATAAAAATAATAATATATGCTGTTGAAAATAATCAAATAATGTATATACAATATCATAGTGTCTGGAACACAAAAGCAATCAATAAGTAGAGTATAATAAATTTTTGCTGTGAAAGCTCGTAATCAAAAAAATAATACGACAAATTACTTATAATATATTGATATAAGATTTTAAAAATTCAAGTTTATTAAATGTAAATATTGTTTTAATTACACTTGGATTATTGAGGAATAATTCATATTTGGATTTAGAATCCCCAAATTATGACAAAGGGTGAAGACATTATAAAAATGAAAATGTGTACATGAGAGCTTTAAAATCTATCCTTGGAAATGTTTTAAACAGCTGTTTAGATAAAAAGAAGAAATCACACATGTCATAATAGAAAACACTTTCTTTAATAAAAATATGAAATGATTTTCAGTGTATGTTTTGAAATGGGAATATGTGTAAAACATACAGAAAACTCAGAAAAAAAAAACTGTACCGAAATGCATTGCTGCCAAATAAATAAATAGGTAGTAACAGGGAAAAAGACAAGATAGTTGGGAAAGTTGTTTTCCAAAGAAGCAAAACTCAATGGACTCAATTTCTTGTGTAAAAATTTCCTGGCACTAAGGGAGAGATCTTGAAGGGTACTAGGAGATAACTGAGGAATTCTCTACCAAGAGATTAATGAAAATACTTGATGACAGCAATAGTTGCTACATTACTTTTATTGTTAAAGATGATAATATTCCATTAGAAAATAATTACTGTCATCTATAGTTAATTGTGTTTTCTTTATAAAATATATGTAAACATTCAAAGCAACTTGATGAATTGAACCGATATTAGTGCTAACTTTTGTGGAGGAGAATTTGATTTTCTGTTTGGTAAATGGCCTGTAATTGTATCATACTAATAATGTGATATCAATCCTAGTATTATTGCATCTATTTGAATAGAAGAAGCAGTAAAACAACATTAGCAAATATAAAAGTGTCCATAAGGTTTATTGCATATTAACCTTCCTGACATGATTGCTTAAAAACATACCATTCTGCAAAAGGATGGATAAAATTGAGAAATAATTGGAAAAGTTCTTTGAATTCTAATTCCAGTAAAATGTGGACAAAAATAACCCCAACCCTTACACTGTGAAAAATAAAGTATCATGTGCCACCCTTAGAACTGGGTTTCCAAAACTTTAAACATTACCTGTATCATTATTGCCAAGTCTATAAAATGATTAGACAAAAAGATAAGTCTAAATGTGTTCATTAAATATTACTATGAAATTTGGAATATAAGTGTCACCTAAAGTTAGTGAAAGGAACATAATTCAAAAAACAAACATGCAGTTATCATTCCAAGATCAGGCATGGAAAATCATTTTAAGAATATTTTAGTAAAATCCACTGTAACTTTCCTCAGATTATTTCCTCTATGCAATCTTTTTTGTAACTTGTGCAATCATAATCAAATCATTTAAAACTGACAGTTTGAATTATGTAATAAGAAGAATTTAATAGTCAAGTAAATGAATTTGTTTATAAGAATGATTCTTTTAGAGATGTACAATAATTATCACTGTTGCTTTGCTGCATAAAATACTAGTAGAAAAATTTGAAAGTTTGTGTGATTCTGTAAAAGATAATTAATGGTATGTAAAAGTGTGGCTCACTCTGATTAACTAGGTGCAAGGTCTGTCCCTGAACAACAAGTAATGTGAATTGATGGATAGAAAAAGCAAAAAGGCAGTTCACCATTTGAAAGAACCTTGAGTAAAGGAATAAAGGCACAAAGATTGCTCCTGAAGAACTCTGACTGGAGACTGCACAGTGGGATTTTTTTTTCTTTTCTTTCTTTCTTTTTTTGGAAAGAAAACAAAAAAAAATGTGTGAACAACTTTAAAACTATACATTTGAATAATGACATGTAAAAAAAGTCCTACTATGTTACTCTGCTACATCTTATTAATCAAAAATTTCACTAATCATAAAATTTTTAGGTACATGTAATCACAAATTATCAGAAAGTGATAATGTTTATATTCTGTGTCTTGAATTCAGAGAAGAGCAGAAATGTTCTTTAATAAAAAATGTGATGTTGTATTTAAGAGTCAGAAAGAAAGATGTGTGAATGAATAAATACATATAAGAAAGGTGAAACAAGTGGATTCACAGTACCAGATCTAAAACTATTATATACAGCTATAGTAACAAAAACAGTATGGTACTGGTATCAAAATAGGAATGAAGACCAATGGAATAGAATAGAAGACCCTAAAACAAACCCACAAATCTTTAAACATCTAATCTTTGACAAAGGGGCTCAAAATATAACATGGAGGAATGACAGCCTATTCAACAAATGGTACTGGATAAACTGGACAGGCTCTTGAAGGAAGTTGAAATTATATCTTTATCTTTCACCTTGCACTAAAATCAAATCAAAATGCATCAAGGAACTAGGAATTAAACCAACTACCATACAACTTCTAGAAGAAAAATTAGGGCCAACACTCCAGCATTAGGGAGTAGGCAAAGAATTTCTAAAAAGCTCCTAAAGCAAAAGAATTAAGTTAAAAATCAAAGACTGGGATGCCATTAAGCTTGAGGCTTCTGTATAACCAAGGAATTGGTCAAAATTGTCAAGAGACAAACTACAAAAGAGGAGATAATCATGGGCAGTGATTCCTCTAACAGGGGACTAATATCCAAAATTTACAAAGTACTTGAAAAAATTAATACCAAAACCACAAACAATCCAGTCAATAAATGGGCAAAAGAACTTCTCAACAGATAACTTCTCAACAGAGGAAATCGAGCAAGCCAATGAATATATGAGAAAGTGTTCTAAATCACTATTAATTAGAAAAATGCAAATCAAAATTACATTAAAATTTTACCTCACTCCAGTCGAATTGGCAAAGACGAAGAATATAAACACTAACAGATGCTGGAGGGGTTGTGGGGATCTAGGAACACTAGCACACTGTTGGTGGAACGGCAGACTGGTACAGCGCTCTGAAACACAGTGTGGAGAATCCTCAAAAAATTAGAGATGGATTCACCATGTGCTTCAGCTATCCCTCTTCTGGGTATTTTCCCAGAAGAGTTAGAATCAGCACATTACAGAAACACAGCAAAATCTATGTTCATAGCAGCTCAATTTATAATAGCTAAATTATGGAACCAACCCAGATGCTCCTCACTGGATGAATGGATCCCAAAACTATGGCATGTATATATACATGGAATTCTACTCAGCAAATAGAAACAACCATATTGCAGCCTTTGAATGTAAATGGATGGCTGTGGAAGAAATCATGCTGAGCAAAGTAAGCCAAACCCAGAGAGTCAGGGGTCAAAGATTTCACCCATTTGTGGAGGCTGGAACTGAACCCATTCTTGAGTGAAAGGTAGTCAAACTCATATATTAGGCCCAGTGAAGGCACAGCAACACAAAATCTAGGAAAACCATAAATATGTGAGAGGGAGAGGGGAAAGGACAGGAGGGAGAGGAGAGAGTGAGGAAGAATGGGTAAAATCCAGGGACACAATCAACAATGTAGCATATTCTTTACCCCCCCCCGAGAGAATCCAATAATACTTATGCAATTATTTAATTCTGGAAAATTCACAATGTAAGCATTTATGTTGATTGTAGGGCCAAAATAGAGAAGAATCAAGAAACTGGGGTGTGGGTGATGTGGGGGTAATTCTGGTTTAAGAACATATGCCTATCATATTGTTACTTTATATGCATTTATGATTGTACAATAGCTCAACTCCTCAATAAAAATTAGAAAATAATAAATAAATACATATAAGCTTTAAATATATATATAAGAGTAGAATAGGAATGTAAATTGCAAATAACCTTTTGAAAGAACATTCTAATAAAATAATAAGATAATAACTTTTCATCTGCCACATTAGCAACACTTTCAAAATAAAAATTTTAGCTTAGAAGGAATTGTGAGGAATCATTAGACATAACCCTGCTCCTATAAATTCAATTTCAGATATGAAGAAAAATAAAATCAAAAGTTAGAAATGCATAATGTCTACACACTCATGAACATAATCACTGGAATAAAACAACAAACCCTCAAGGGGAAGAAAATAACTATATTCTACAAATAAAAACAGGATGAATGCACACGTGATTCCAGGGATGGGGAGGGTGAGGTAGGCAGATTGCAAGTTCAAGGCCAGCCTCAACAAGTTAATGAGGCCCTAAGGAACTTAGTGAGATGCTGTATTAAAATAAGTGAAAAGTGCTAGAGACATAGCTCAGTGGTAAAACACCTCTTGGTTCAATATCCACTGCCAAAGTGGGGAAAAAAACCAACAGTGTGAATTAAATATGATAGACCTATATATATGTCAGATCACTTTGCAGCTACCATTGGAAAATACATTTTAAGAACAGTTTGGGGAGGTGAATACTTGTGATACAATGCTAAATGCACATATTAATTCATCCGAATTGAAATGCAGTAAATTCTCAAGATAGTGATGTTTGCTCTAATGTTTACCCTTTCTGACCTTTTCAGTATTCTGTAGGCATACAAAATTGGTCATATATTCATTTTGTAATCATAAACTAATAAAATTTCCAGGAACATGAAATTGTAAATCTATTCATTTTGTAATTATAAAATAATAAAAATTTTTGTATCATGAAATTCTAAATCATTGGACCATGATAAAGCTATAAAATCTCAACTTAAATTTCTTCTTTCTGTATAAAATCATCAGTTCACTGAAGCTATCAAAAGATTTAGACTTACAACTTTTTTACTTGTCAAAATTCTATATTAATATATACATTCTCTAAGAATATTAATGCAAGGAGCTGGAGAGGTAGCTAAGAGGTAGAGCAATTGACTGGCATGCAGGAGGTCCTGGGTTCCATTCCCAGCACCACATATGTAAATAAATAAAAGAAAAACAAAAAAAAATAGATTAACTTTCTCTCTCTATCCCCCCTTCTCTTAAAAAAAAGAATATTTATGCAAGTTTTAGATATTATCACAATTAGGTGACATACAAGTTTCCTGGGGAGAATAAAATGTCATTGAAATATATCAACAAAGGGAAGGAACAATCTGTAGATATAGAACAGTTTATAAAATAAAAATCACAAGTTTTCTAGACTAAAATAAATGACTTTCACAATTCTCTTTGAAAATTATTTGTGTGTGATGGCTACTAATTAAATGGTACTGGCTAGCCAGTACCACTGGAGAATAATAGAATTTACAAATAAAAATGGAAATACCACTGGAAGAATTTAATGAGAACATTCCACTTTTTCAAATAGCCTAAAAAAATATCTATATGCTTTCAGGCAAGGAACAATGTCTACATATGGCAATAATTTTTAATTTTTTCTTGCATAATTTAGAAAACAAATGGACTTTTGTTTCAATTATATTTCCACATTTACATTTTACACCTTTTATATCATTGGTGTTTTCTAAAATATATCATAAAAAAAATGCTCTTAAACAGTTTTCTGTGAGGAACAGAAATGAAATCAGCCAAGTCAAATCAGCAAGATACAGTATTTTCTTTTCCTATATTATCACACTTATTTTAATTCAACATCTGCTCAATGACATCTCAGCTATATTTTGGGATATGTGATAATTTTTTTCACGAATTCTTTACTCAGAAATCAGGATGTTCCCATTAATTGTGATTTGTATAGGAAGCATCTAACTTGGGGCAGATGCTTAGCAGCATGAACATGGAACAATGGTAGGTACAGAATGACATGTGGAATTCACAAGTGGGCATGGATGGCCAGATGGTATTGGCATCTGAGAGATTTATTACGCTAACTTGGCAATCAAACATGTGTGATCACTAACTGAACATACAAAACAGTTCCAGAAGAATGTTTATGTTAAACAAATTTTCTCTCTAAATATCAGGTGCAACCTAATTTATTACATCATTTTATTTCTTTTTTATTTTTTTGAGTGGTCCAGATACTGTAGATTGAAACCCTCCTTTCCAGAAAAAAATCCCAATCATTTACAGCAAGTAATGCCTATTTATTTAAGCAAATTTAAGATACATAGATGTGCAATTTGATACTTCAGGGCAGTGAAATCAGAAAATAAAGACTGATGGGTAAGATATTCCTTGGTTTTTCTAAATTACTACGTTAGTCCTAAGCTTAACTGTGTTCAGTTAGGCTTTATGATTGTATGCTCCACACTGGGCTAAAATGTTGAAAATTCCAAGCTAGGAAATGTAAACATAGATTTATATCATAAGAAGATTCTATCCTGTTGACTAAATATTTAGGAAAACAAAGTATATAAAAACATTCCAAATGGTCTTAATAAATAGAAAATTCCCTGCAATGAATGCCATTCTTTTTTGCCTTCTACTTAGCCTCCACTCTTACCAAGCTTCAGTTCAAATTCTATTGTATATGATAGAATTCATATCTGATAGAATATACATATGAAAACTTCCTGGCTTCCTCCCCAGTGGTAAGATTCTCTGTTCTCAGATTTTGCAGGTAATCAACTAATACTGCCATTGGAGATTTCCCTCTAGTCTACCACAAATGCACAGCAAAGCTTATTTGATGGACTTCTGTGTCAGATGTAACCAGTTTCTAAGTGATGGAATTTTTGGCACAGTATTTTGTTGCTCAATTACTTATTTTGTAAAACATGGAAAATGTTGACAGATCCAAGGGAGATTTAGCTAAAACAAATAATTAAATCATATATTAGCAAAATATTTAGAACATTATATATGGCATTTATTGTTAAAGTTAACATACATCCACATTTCTACTAGATTATGAAAATATTTGATAGTAGTCACTAAAATTCATTTTATATCATTGAAAATGTTGCATACTACTGTGAAAACATAATGTACACACAAATATATACCTTTGTGCATTTATGTTTAAATTGCGTAGAATAATTATAAAAACAGAAAACAAGCAATTTAAGTTAATATGAAAGACTCACAGTCTCTGCTCTGATGCTTCATTTTAGATCAGCAGAATTTAAATGCAAAATTACATGAAAAAATACATTACCCAGTATCCCATATTCCACATTAATCTAGGGAATTAGATATAAATACTAGAACTAAGTTTAGTTTTGCATTTTTCTATGTCAAATATAAATAATCTAGTTCAAGAATTGTGAAGCCATTGACAAAAAATGAGTACATTCAATTATATCTGTGAATAATTATTGGATCATTTGAAAATAGACTTCTATTTAATTGAATTTGTTTAATGCCAAATAAGATTGGTGTTAATTCTATTATACAACTTCAGTCCAACTGTAAAATTATAAGAGCTGGCTGTCATAGTCTAGTATCCACATACTATGGAATACTGAGTTGATTTTGTAGTGATGCAAAAGGTGAAATAAATTGTGACTGTTCACTATGTCTATTATTGTAGTGGGGTTTTTTTTCTTATTATTTTTTTTGCAAAGAATGTAGCTGAAAATTTAAATTTTTAATCTTGAATAAAGGTGTTATGTCTGTAGTATATCTAGATGGTCTGAAACATCTGGACTCCTTCCAGTTTTTATCTCAAAGTGTTATAGCTTTCAAAAATATTCAGTATGTGTGTAGGTAGGTAAAATATTAGGTAAAAATATTGTTGTGCAAAGGAAATTTTGTTGCCTATATGTAAATAGTATTTCATAAAGAAAGGGAATTCTAATTTATTTCTGGTGACAAATATCTTTAAAGGTATTACAATTTTGGAAATATTCATACCTCATAATAATTGTTGTTATATAAAATGAGGAAATCATCATATCAAATAGTTTATAGAACATAACCATAAAATAAAAAATATGAAAAACTGTCAGCATTTATTGATTGCTTAAACAATTGTGTATGCTATTCTATGAATCTCACATGCATAGTTTTCTTTAATTATCAAATAAATTAATGACGTAAACACTATTATTACCACAATTTTTACAGAGAAGGAACTCAAGTCATAAAATAAGTTACCCAATATTATGTCGTTTACTCAGAGGTTAAAGTCTAGTTCTGAATGAAGAGTCCATTCTCTTTGGGAAAGTGCTAAAATGTTCTGAGTTTTCTTGTGGAGTCACAAACTGGAATTCCAGCTCACTAGCACCTGGTGATGTTGTCCACTATGTTATAGTGTAGTATGTAGTCTGAGCTGGTAAGAGTGAGATGCTCCTGGACTTCCCAGCCTCCAAAATCATGAGTAAAATAAATTTCTATTCTTTGTTAAAAATGGTCATCATCATCTGACATTTTTAATTAAAACATTTCAGAAGAATATCTAGATATTCAGAAGAAGTACATCTATGTTATTTTAATAATATCATTGCTGAATTTAAAACTTTAATACAATGTTAAAATGACCAATAGACTGTTTTCTAAATGCATTACTTCTGCTAAATGAGATGAAAATGGAATGTTTCTGGATTGAGAGACATTAATTTAAAATAAGTTGATTATTTCTCATACCTATACTTGTGTTGTGACTCTATATGCTTAATAGTAACTCATGGCTTTGCAAAAGTTATCCACTAGTTTTTATTGTTTATTTAAAATGATGTTGATATTACATGATAAAAGAAATGAAGTAAGCAGAGATTAAGCAACATCCATTAATGCTTTATTGCTGTCCTTTAAATATGTAACACACTATAACTTCATGCTATAATTGTATGATGTTCTGTCAGCTTAAAACCTTTGTATATCTACCAAAGATACCAGTCAAGTCTATCTAGTCATCATTGATGGGCAAATGAAGAATATTTATGACAGCACTGAAAAATAAATCTATAGAGCAAAGATAACTATGATGGCAGACTGGACTATACATGAGCAATTGGGACCAGAAACTGTTGTCCAAAAAAGGAGGTAGATTTCTTGGAATTAAGTAATGAAAATCACTGAGCCAAGAAAAGAAGACCTTTTTTTTCTTTCTTTTGTACTATTCTAAAGACACAGCTATGAGATACAGAGATTAGTTCAAACTGCAAGGAAAGATAGTTGGGAAAATCTCACAGGATTTTGCAATTGATGAATATTGATAAATTTTTATGAATATAAAACAACAGAATAATAGTGAATCCCTGAAATTTGAGTAATGGAAGCCTATTTATATAACCCATAAATAAAGGAAGCTGAGTAGATTTGGGGATTCAATACAAGCTCAATGTTGATGTATTAAGCTAGAATGGCTTTCGCTGAACCCAAGCAGATGCCTCTGAGAAATATCTGGATATACATATGTAAAGACAACAATGTAAGTATGAGAGTCATTTTTCCAAAATGATAGTACAAAATTTGGAGCCAGATAAAAAGAAGCCATGAGGAATACTTAGAGTGAGAACAAACAGGAAATGAAGACAAAAACTTGGAACTATTCACTTTCATGGACTGGGTCAAAACCAGCCACTGAGAGAAAGAAAGAGAAGCACATGATTATACCCCAGAAATTAAGAGCAGAGCATGTTCAAGGCAGTTATTAAATGTGGAGAGTGAAATGAACTCAGAGAAACAATGAAATTGTTACATTGGATTAACAATGAATGGCAGGAGCATTTTCATGAATTTGAATATTAAAGTACTGCAGGCTACAAAGTGAGAAGGAGATTTCATATATGTTTGTATGCACAATTCTTTGTGGAGATTTGAAGTGGAAGAGAGCTGATAGTCAAGCTAGTAAGTACAAGTAAATATAAGTCTCTTTGTCTTTAACTCATTATGTTCCACATTGGTATTAATCCAACTTGCAATACTTACATTAAAACAATTCAAATATTTGATATAGAGTTAATATTTTGTGTTCCTAATTAAGCTAATAACATTTTCTTATTCAAACCAAGAACAGTTTAATAGAATGATGCATTTTAAAATTTTGTTTTATAGCATTGCTACTTTTTTAAGATTACAGGTCATTTGTTTTGCATAATTTCCCAAGATTTGAACTTGTCTGATTGTTTCCTCATGATTAAATTCAGGGTTTTTCTTCTTTTCTTTTTTCCTTTATTTTCCTCTTTTTACCTCTTTTTCATCAGAAAAAAGCATTTGACTGATATTGTGTTATTCTCAATGTATCACATCTTGAGCTATGTGATATCAATTTGGTTCATTATTGATGACTTTAAATTTCAGCATTTTATTAAAATGCTGTTTTCTTGATTTTTATATGATAAAGGTATATAACATCCTACTATAATGAATCATCATTTGGGAGGCAATAATTCAAAACTATGCTGATAGTCTATTTCTCAACCACATTTTACGTAAATTTATCATCAATCCAGGTTCCTTTCCTGAATCATCTTTTATGTTTTTATGAAATGATTTTTACTATTCTATTATCCCTTCTATGTTTGTTAATTTAGTTTGTATTTCATGTGAGAGCAATTTTGATCCAGGATTTAAGCCAAATGATAAGCTATCACAGTATTATTATTGAAGAAAATATATATTTATCAGGAAATTTTGCTATTATATTCCAGTATATTTTATATAAATTTCAAAACAGAATTCCTTCATATTTTAGAAAGTCTGGATTCAAAGTTCAAAGATCATTTAAATTGGGGCTAGGGCGGTGGCTTGGCAGTTACAGCACTTGCCTGGCATGCACAAGTAGACAGGTTCAAACCCCAGCATCCACGTACACAACTGAGTGTCAGAGCAACGAAAACCATATAAAAACTCAATAAAAATTGATTTTCTCTGTCTTTCCCTCTCTCACTGTCCTTTTCTTTTAAAAAAATAATTTAAGTCACACCTTTTCTTCACTAGCATTTTATTACCCACTTGATTAAACTATTAAAAAAAAAGGACATGCTGAGTAAAATCAGCTTAACCCAGAGAACTAACGGTCGATTGTCTCCACTCATCTGTGGAGGTGGGGACTAGACCCTGGACAGTGAGAAAGTTGTTCTATTAGCATGTGTTAAATCCAGATAAGATGTAATGTTATACAACCTAATACTTTTTTAGAGATATTGTTGGAAGGGGAAGGGCGGGATAAGGGAGGGTAATTGGGGGGGCACTCCTGGGAGTAATTGCAGTATCCAGAATATATGCATATTTTATACTATTTTGTTAAAAACTTGTATGGTTGTTTAAGAATAAAAAAAATTTAAAAAAGGACAACAATGATTTTTAAAACCTAGGGAACAAATGACTTTCCAGTGATGATGTAAGAACTAATCATTTATTTTTGCAAAGAACATTAAAAATGAGGAAAGGCACAGTGTTAAGAAATAGTCCCATCACTTTTAAGCTACAAAACAATATTGTAAAGAGGCTATGTTCTCCCACATATTTTCCTAGAAAATCAAAATATTTTCCCTATTTCCATGGTAACAATTATAAGGACCAAGTGGAATCAAATAATCAAAGCATGATAACATCACTGGACTAGAAATATGTTGAAAACACTCCTGTTGCCTATAACAACAAATTATTTTGTTATCACTCATTAGCTATGAAAGACTGCATGAGACTAGGGAGAAAACTACCAGAAAGAATTTTAAAACAAATTCATAAAATTAGACTAAATTAAACATCTTGAAAATATAATTGGAGTCCTATGAAGAAGAATTAAACATAGTTACAGCAGATAGACGACTTTGTTGCTGCTGTGAAGATTAACATCTGGAGAATATTTTACTTTTTCTGCATATGTTGAAATGTGATTTTTCCTCAAACAGCCTGACCTATGCAAATATTTACAAGAATAACAGTTTGTAAAAGTTTAAATGAAAATGATTACCTCAACTTTAACTACATCTCCCTCTTAGAGCCATACTGCTAATTCTGTCACTCATTTCCCTTTACCTCCATGTATTAAATCTTTACTTCCAACTCACCCTTAGTTTCTTTAAAATGTAACAGAAGCGGGACAGTTGTGGTGGCATAGCAGTTATGGAGCCTGCCTGGGATACACAAAGATGCAAGTTGAAACCCCAAATCTTCTTGTACAACCAAGTGTCAAAGCAACAAAATTCACATGAAAAACTAAATAAAACTAATTCTTTTCTTCCTTCTCCCTCTCTCTCACTGCCCCTCTCTCTCCCTTAAAAAAAATAGTAACGGAAATCTTTAACACTTCATAATCTGGGTATATTTTATTTTTTGCTTCAAAGAGATTCAACTGAAACCAATACAATTTTTTAAAATCATCATTACGGGTATTCATTTTGCCATATAATGTTCTAGACCTTGATCTAAAGGAGTTCTCCAACAAATGTGCTTATGTATGTTTCAAATATGCAGTGAACATATATATGTAATCAATTAATTAAATTAAAAGGGTGGGATTAAGACAATCAATATTTCTGGAGGGCAGAGAGGTACAAAATCAAATAATTGGACTTTTATGAATTGAATGTTGAAAGATTAAAAGATTTTTAACAAGCAAATGAGAAAGAGTAGGCCCTGAAAATGTTATTCCAGACAAAGGGTAGCTTGAGGAGGGCAGAGAAACTGAAGGTCGAACAGAAAATAGTCTGTTCCAGGTTTTGTTAACAATAAGGTACAAATCTCATTACAAAGTTTGAAAAGAAAGGAAAGAACCAACATACAATATTTGAAAAGTAGGCATCTCCCACAGTAGCAAAGGGAATACTTTTCAACAATTTTCAGACTATGCCCAAAATGATTGTGTGTAAAATATTCAGGTATAGGAGTGTGTGTGTGTGTGTTGCTATTTGCCTGGGCATAGGTATTGTTTGTGGGGGTCAGGACTTGAACTGTGTTTAGGATTTGCTAAATTTGAGAAGTTTAGATTTAACTAAAAGAAATTGTGTTTACATTTTAAGATTCTTCAGTTTTCCAATTTGAACTCCATTTGCTTTTAAAGAAAAGTGATGCATTTTCTTCTAAACTTTGCCCACTTTTAGCTTTCTGAGTATACTTAGTACAAGGGATTTAGAGGAAAGGGATAAAACTTTCTTTCATGGTCTAGTTGACTAGCTGATATGTAGTAGATGGCTGATTAGAGTTTTCTGAAAGAAGGGTTGGGAGAAAAATAAAGTCCATGTAATAAAGTGTGCTTTTTTCCTAATAACATTGGTTATTTGTGATTTATGGAATTCTTTAGCCCTCCTTCACTTGCTAGCATCCCAAGTTAATTCCAAGAGAGGCTTTTCACATATTGAATAGAATCTGCTGTCACTGTCAGTCAGAGTGCTGTGCTCACATAGACAAATTAATGTGCCTCCTTCTCTCTGTCCAAAAGATGGCCCTGAGTGAATCCCTGGAATTCGTGAGTATGTTACACTGAATGGCATAAATATGATTGACTAAGAATCTAGAGATGCAAAGATCACCCTGTATTACCTTCCTAAGGGATCTATAAGAAAGAGTCAGAAGTACTAGAGTCAGAAAAGGAGATACTATGGCAGAAGCACAGGCTAGAGAGATGTACTCTGAACTTGGCAGTGGAGCCAATGAATAAATCTGTAGATACCTTTCAGAAGTTATAAATAAAAAAAGGAAAACAGCTTCTCCCCAAAGCCTACAGAAGAACTGTATCCTGATGGCAACTTGACTTGAATCCTAGGAGACTTATTTTGGACTTCTGACTTGCAGAACTGTGAAATACTAAATTTAATTTATTTCATGTCACTATTATGGTTTGGATGTGCAGTGTCCACCAAAAGCTTATGTGTGAGACAACGCAAGAAGGTTTAGAGGTGAAATGATTGGGCTATAAACCTTAAAACAATCAGTGAAATAATTCCCTGACAGGGATTAACTGATGGTAACTACAGGCTAGTAGGGTGTGCCTGGAGGAGGTGGGTCCTGGGGTCATGGCTTTGGGGTATATATTTTGCAACCGGCAAGTGGAGTTTCTATCTCTCTGCTTCCTGATCATGCCCTGAGCCACTTTCCTCCACCACACTCTTCTGCCATGATGTTCTGCTTCAACTCAAGCTCCAAAGAACGGAGCAAGCTTCCTTCTAAGAACTAAGACCTCTGAAACTGTGATCCCCCAAATAAAATTTTCCTCCTCTTATTGTTTTTGTCAGATTTTTTGGTCACAGTAATGACATATTGCCAGCATAACATAAAACAATTTGTTACAGCAACCAAAGGAAATAAATACAACCCTCTGCTGATCAATCAATGGTACCGTTTCTAAGCTAAGGGTAAAAGTCATGCATTTCTTAGACAATTGATATGGAGGCTTATGACTAACAATATTGGAATATGTGATGCTACCTTGAGGAAATCATGCTATTTCTACACACATTTCCAGCACTTACCTATTTTGTATTATCTTCATCTCTTTCCCAAAAAGCAAATGTCGAAGTGATGATTTGATTCATGTTATTATAGATGAAGGAATAAAGGGATATAAACTGGAAAGGGCAAAAAGAAAAAAAAACAATATATTTACTTTAGTTTCTACGTTTTGCATGCATTGGGTGTTAGAGGAGTGATATGGAATACCTCAGATGCTGATCTGTTCAAAGACTTGGACATTTACCTACTACAATTAGTCCCCTTGGCTGAGGACTTCCCTGGGTGACTTTAACTCCCCTGCCCACTCAGCTATTCCTACAGGTTGAGCAGATACCCAAACTTTCCAGAAAGCTCCAAAGTATCCAAATGGAGACACCTAAGTTGTACCTTGGAGAGAGGATACTGAAAGCATGCCCAGCTGTGACAGAAATCATAGAGTGGTTCAGAAGATTTAAGTGTATGCACCAAAAGCAAACAGGCTTATGTCCTTAGAAGCCTGATTCTTAAACTCTCTGTTCTTTTCCTAAATAACTCAATCTTCTGTTTTAACTCAGGAAAATCACTGTAAGGTTTTCTGAGCTTGCCAACAAGAACCCTAGCTGATATGTGTTTCTTAAGTGGTCCAATCTGGTTCTTTTTGAAATGATTTTCATATTAATCATTTTAGGATTCTTTTAACCAAAAATCAAATGACCCTTATTTCTTACATACTTCAAATGAATCATCAATTAATTTGTTATAGTTTGGACTCCTTATATAAGCCTCACATAAACTGAAAATATCTGAAACTGTTTGAAATGCTTAAAATTATTAAATCACAGTGAGCATGACACTGTCTAAATAAATTTTTCCAAAATATGTTAATAAATGATTTTTATCAAATTAACCAAAGGAATTATATAAATGAGTATTTATACATATAAAAATTAAATCTTAACCTTAATGATTTACGACTCATTGATCTGTATTTTCTACTTTTAATAGTTCTGGAATATTTATAGGCAAATCAGTTTTGAGAGCTTATTGGTCTAAAGGATTAAGTTCAAATTTCACAACCTAACACATGGCCTGACATGAACTGTTGGTCATGATGCAACTCTTGCCAGAGTCTGTTCTCCAGTGATTCACACGAATACCTCATGCTCTCCAACCCTGCTGATCTATTAAGTTGAATAACAAATTTACTTTATTATAGGAAGTGGTTTTCATTTGCTTTTCTTAATTTCACAAATGTCTAATGTGTCCATGGTCCTTTCCAATATAGAACAGAGAAAAAGAAGTGAATGAGAATGAATTGATAGATTATGTGTAGTGCCCTTTGTTCTCCAGTATAAAGGGAGAATGATTCTGATGATTTATGCTTCAAGGAGATCAATTGTGTATCCATCTATGAACATTTCATGCCAGGAATCAACTGTGATGTATCTGCTGTTAGGTTTAAGTTTTAATCTTTAATACTTTCATCAATGAAGTAATTAATTGAAAGTATTTTTTATAAGTTATCAGCATCAATAGAAAAGGTAGACAATGAGACTGGGGATATTGGGAAGCTACAAAACATGGATGAGCTCTAAAATATGCCCTGGAAAAATCAGCCTGGTAAGAACCATCTGGTGAAAACGATTGGCATTACTAACCATAGTATGCACCCAGAGGCTCCTGGCACTCTGCAGCACCACTGGAAAGGTTCTCCTGGAAAATGAGCATCACTACTGCTTCCATACTAACCCAGGATGAACTTTCCATGAATTCAGGATGAATTTCCTCTGACCTTATTTTGTGTCACTAGTTGTTGAACATTATGCTGATAGATTCAATAGATGAAGAATTGCTGAGTAAACTATAACAGGGGAGATGAATTCTCTTCCCCACGACTCTACCAGTAGAAAGATTTCCAAATATAGAAGCATTTAGATATCAGACACTCGATGATGTAATGGTTATAAACCAATACAATTAAGAACATTTAAGTTTCTGATTACAAGCACAATGAAGGTTATGATTCAATTCCAAGGACCGAGTGAGGTATGGTGGATTTGTTCTGTTAATGGAAATTGTATGACTTCACGTGATCTTCTTTTAGTGTCACTAAGAAAGTAGCTCCTTAGTTTTGGTGAACTTTTAACATTAACCTAAACAAATGTTGTTTCTTAAATATAACTTATTCTGTGTTATTTCTCTGTCTTGTTTTCCCTTCTACCTGGCATTACTCCTGGAATACATCTGGTCTTACCTTCTCATTATTTCTTACACCACCTCATAATTTTTTTCCTTTGCAAAGCCTTTCATAATGCCTACAAGTGGATTAACTGCACATAGCTGTCTTCTCATAGTTCATCTGGCGTGTAACATCTAAAGAGCATGCACACTATACACTCTCAAAGGTGCATTGTGTATAGTGGGTCTCCCTTTAGGGAGGTCACAATTTGAAAACAGTAATGTCTGTCTCTTTTGTGTATATATCCTCAACACCTCAAATGAGGCTAAAATGCAAGGTGGTGCTCTATAAATGCTCATTGCATAATTAACTCAGAAAGGGAACATACTCTATCAGTTTATTCTTGATCTATAGTTGCTACTAATTAATATGTAAAACAATTTTCAAGAGTAATAGAGGAAAATCTCCCAGGCAAAATAATTAACAAGTTAATATTTTCATTGTATTTTCTGAATTGTACATTGCTTGATTAAATTTTATTACTCTGTCTTTTTGTGTGTGCGCTTAAACTGAGCTAAAGTACCAGATAAAAATGTCCAGTGGAAATAATTCAAACTTAATTACTTGCCAGTGACTTTATGATTGGAATTATTTTCTTATTGATCTATTGTATGTGGTGCCCAGAAGAGAAAGCTGAGTATGAGATAGTACATCAAGCTGGTAATATTGATCTGCTGTGATGTAGTGCCCCAATCACTTCTAGTGTTCATTCATGAAGAGTGCATTTCTACCATCAGAGCCACTTCTGTGCTAAATTCCCAAAGCTCCATGAATCTCTCTAAAAATCTCTTTCTTCAATGAACATATATTATGACTACACAGATGTGGCTCTTGATGGAATTTCCAGAAGCTGCACTTCAGAAATATAGCTAGTACTCAAAATGTAAGCACATAAAGGTTTGGGGATGAAGTTTAAGAACCATGAATTTTGTATGCTGTTTAATTCTATCTGATGTGTTCTGACCATGCTTGATCATCTCTTGGTAAATAAAATTTGTCTACATTTTGACTGAAATTGATGCATGTCTGGAGCTTGTCCACAGCTCACCTTACATTTGTACACATATGTTAACTGAAAAAAAGTAATATGTTCTGCACATCATGCCTTACACCTAATGGGTTATCTTGAATATCATGCTTTATGTGGCTTAAGTTATATCCGAAGTAAAAAAATCAGGCAGATTTTTTGAAGGTCTTTTCTTGTGCAGATCAAAGTTATCAACATTAATAAATTTGAATTAAAATATTTTAGAATTTCTAGTGTGCATGTGTATCAATAATTAACATGTGCTTTCCCATTAAATGTTGTGATATACATACCACATGATATTTCCGGCAGTACCATTTCTTTAGTATACATACTTTACATTATTTTATTTATAATTATTAGTAATATAAATTATATAAGCCTACTATAGGGCACTGAGTAATCTGCATTTTTCCCCATGCTGCTTTTTCACATCCATAAAAAAGTTCTTTACCAAACAAAGGTTTGTGGCCTCAGGGATTTTCTTCAAAAGTCAACAAAGAACCTTACTATAAGGTATTCTCTCCTTTGGCTTTGGTGATCACTACAGTCCAAGTATTCAGGGCACGTGGAATGGATAAACCTGCTTTGTTTCTCTGTGTTTTTTTTTTTCATTTCACATTGAAAAAAAAAAGGCTAAGCCAAGAACTCATTTTATTATATTTTTAACAATTTGTATAAACTCCTCATACTATAAAGAAGAAAAACAAATGACTATAATTTGTTTCTCTATGTTAGAATTCCAAATAAGATGTTTTAGTATATACTTATAGGGAGAGGTGTTTGCAGTAAAATGTTTAAGATTCCAATAACAACCATTTTATTCCTGTTCTTAGTGTTTGAAACTGAAGATTTTTTTTTTTTAAAGATAGAGGGACAGTGAGAGAGCCAAAGAAAGAGAGAAACAACTTTATTTAGTTTTTCACAGGGCCTTAGTTGTTCTAACACTTAGTTGTGTATGTGGTGCTGGGCTTTGAACCCTGGTCCTTGTGCTTGCCAGGCAAGCGCCGAAACTGCTGAGCTACCACTCCATCCTGAAACTGAAGATTTCAAAAGAGAAGTTCTTAAAACTCTAGGAAAAATAATAAATATATTATATTCAAGAAAAAATAATAAATGCATTATATCTAAGAAAGAAAAAAGAGACATATCTTTCAGAGAATAAAAAAATAGACTTTGTAGAATTAAGGTAATAATAGTACAACTAAAAATAATTCATCAGAAAAGATATCTCACAAAATTAAGTGCAAGCCAATGGAAAATAGGGCATGAACAGCAAAGGAAATACAGAATATAAAATAAAAAATATTTTAAACAACGTTTTGAAGATTAGGTCTTCAGTTTCAATATCTACATATTAGTAATGTACCCAAAACAAACCATATTATGCACTTTTAAACAAGGTAGTCCAAGAGAAGCTCTTCAAAGATCAGAGTAAGGGATAAATCAAAACACAGGAAAATAAGAAGCAAGCAATCTATGTAAATTCATCTCAGAATGACATACATAAACTAATTAATAGCCATAAAAGAAAGACCACACTTTCATTCCTTATTACTTGAAATCTGTCACCCATGATACTAGTAAAATTGCACTTTCCAGATGACCAGATAAATATTAATTTTAGGCTTAATTATTCCAGAGAGAAATGATTGACCCAGTTGGTTGAATCTGTCTTGCAGTTCTTATGTCCATCTATTTCTGAGTACATTAATTAGTCAGGATAGGCAAAGTTGTGCTTCTGTAACAATTCAATATTTTACTGCCTTACAACAACAAAGATTTATTTGTACTCTTCCAACATTCCTCTGTTTCAATTATATTTCTATCTGATGTGAACTTGACTCACAAATCTATACTGGATAGAACCTCCCTTTCCTAACATAGGAATGTGGAGGAGGACATGATGATTCTTAAACTTCCATGTAAGCTACTATACTTTGCTTCTACACAAAATTAATATGCTTTCAAAAGGAAGTGTCCACTATGTTCAACACAGTTGGAATTTATAATCCCTGTGAGAAGTTCTGAATCATTAAAGAAATTAATAGTGTGTACCATATTTACAAGTCTGTTTCTTCCTAAAAGTCCAATATCTATTGTGTCAAATCTAGCATATCAAGTATTTAACTTTTCAACATACTCTTTAAAATAGATTTAATTTCTATCACAAGTTCAATATGTAACTTCATAATTTTTAATGTTATATTCTTTTAATCACCCATACATTCATGGAATCAATATTCTTTCAGTTTTCTAAATGCTCGGTCTATGTTTGACTCCATTCGTTTAACTCCTAAAATCACCAATATTTGTACTTTTTTATTATACCTAACAAAATAACAAGAAAAATAATTTTAAACAATGAAGGGAAGATTGTGTTTCATTTTCAGTGTGCCAGGTTTATGATTCTTTATCCACTTTCTAGAAATCATATCATATCAAACCATAATTTTTTTTTCTTTTTGGTACTAGGGACTGAACCCAGGGCAGTTAAGCCCTGAGTCATATCTCCAGCTCTCAACCCATAAAAAAACATAATTAGATATTGTAATAACATCATTTTTACATAGCAGAGCCAATAACATCTCCCTTTGTTCATGTTTCCACCACAAATTTAAATCCATCTTGCATATTTCTTGTGTGAACTTCTGAAAGCTGTTTACTTGCTTTCATACTTTTCAGGCAAACATGTATATACTAAAAACACTATTTACTCCCAAATATACATCTTTTCTAATATTCCATTCTACTTGAAGTCCTTCATTGACTCCATGTCTAGTTATATTAGATAAAATTTTTAATATCATATTGAAGATCCCTGAGAATATGGAAATAACTTCCTTTCCATGCATATCTTACCACACATCAACTTCTCCAAGCTGGCCTAACTGCTTTTTTAGTACTATTTTTGTGTTAAATATTGTTTAAATTTTTTCTTCATTTAAGCACCTTTTCTTGTTTCTAAAATATTATTCTTCAGAAATGGTCATAATTAAAAGCTACAATAAACAAAAAGAATCAAATGACATTCTGTGTCATCCAGGATTTATTTTTAATTTTTATACATTTACACAGTATACATTATTTCATTTCTTTAGGTATGCTTTTCCTCAAGTATTACTACATGATGACATGTCCTTTATGTCTTCAGGGAAAAAAGCAACTGCTAAGATGCTAATTAATTTTCAAGTTATCTAAGTACTGCTTTTTATACTTGTTAATTCTCCTTCAATCCTAAGAAATGGATAATATTCTATCTTGTTTTCTATTATTCAGTTTTATCTCAGTCACTAGAAAAAATCTCAAGATCCAAGAGCAAAGGGAGTGTATTTTCCCTTTACAAAAAACTCTTGGGACTAGGAATGTAGCTCAGTGGTGAAGCATGTGATTAGCCTTCCTAAGGTTCTGGGTTCAATTCCCAGCACTGCCTCCAAAATATCCTCCCCATAAGCTTTCTTTGTATGATGACATAAAAACTCATATAAAGAATTTAGACACAATGTACTTTTTTTTGCTTATTACAATCTTTATTGAAGTTGTATAAAAAGAATCCTCAAAATTGAAAATATACATCATATACAAATCACTTTCTCTTGGGAGGAAGGTTCTGCTCCATCTCTCGACATGCAGTGCTTTCAACTGCAGCTCCAGTCTCCACTGTCCCCTTCTCTGCTCCCTGGCTTTCAGCCTGATTCTCAGCCTCTTCTTTCTCCTCCAGGCTTCAGAAACTTCGTTTCCACCTGGGACAGCATCACCACTGCCTCCATTCACCTCTGGCTCTTGTTTGGCTTTCTTTGCATCATCTTTCCGGCAGCTTTCTTCCAGTTTCCTCTTCTTTCTGACGAGTGGGAAATGTCAGTCACACGATTTGATGAGGCACACCATCTGTTGGTCTTCCACGGCGAACATGTACACTGGAGAAGCTCTTCCACAAGGAGGGAACCTGAAGCGGAGCTGTCCACCAGAGTAGCTTTCAGAGCCAACTCAGCTGCATTCCCAATATGCTAGAACTCGTTTGCATCTTCCATATCCTAGTTTCAGGCAGTCATTCCTTCAACTCTTCAATTTCTTTCTCACGTTCAGTAGATGATCCTCCGGTCTCCTGCATCTGCTCATTCAGCACAGCCATTGTCCTCTCCACGACTTCAGTAGATTTGCTGAGCTGTGCCACTGCCTCATTGCTGAGCGTTATGCCCATCGGCCAAGCCCAGCTGGTAGTGAGTCTCCGCAAGACGGTCCTGGGCTTCCAGGTGCTGCTGTTCCTGGATCCGCAAGCCTGGATCCGCAAGCCTGGATCCCCAAGCCTGGATCCCCAAGCCTGGATCCCCTCCACCGCTCGGACGGGTTCTCGGATTCCACACTAGCTTCCCCAAGGTTAAGATGTGCCTGTGCAGCAGAAAGCTGGGCTTCTTTTGTTTCTTGCCTTTTAAAAATGGTCTTTGGTAAAACCAGCATATCCCAGCAAGCTCTGGGTTCCCAGTCCCCTGTTCTTCATTTTCCTGAAGAGACTCCTTTTCAAGAACAGATTCGTTTGGCATTTCCTCCTCCCTGTCGTTTTCTTTATCCTCCTCTTCTGAGCCCTCAGTTTCTTCACCCTCTTTCATCTCTTCTTCTCTCTTGTGTCTCTTCCTTAGCAGCTATCTTCACTTTGTCTCCAGTGTTTTCTCTGTAGCCCTCTGGTCTCCCTTGGTCTCAACCCCATCTCCGGCTGTCTCAGACACTTCCGCAGGCAGCTTAGTCTCCTCCAGGCTGCGCACTACCTCTGCCCTGACCTTCTCCAGATCTGAGCCAGCTTTTGTTTCTGTTGGTCTTTCTGCAGAAGATTGTGGTTGGAAAGGCGTCTGCTCTCCTGCAGCTGATAGTCCACTGGGTGCATCATCTTTCGGGGGAACTGTGGCCTCCTGCCCTGGCTTCTCAGAGACCCCCGACCTGGTCCCTGCAGGTGAGACCTCTGCAGCTTCTGCCGTCACCACAGCTGACTCTTCAGCAGAAGGTGCTTCTTGCTATTCCAGTTGCTCAGGGACAGCCTTTCCTGGCTCCGGTCAGAGGTAGCTGCTTGCGTTGCTTCCTTCCCACGCACACCCATGGCTTGACGGTTGGCTCTCCAGACTCTGCTGCTGCCTCCACTGCAGTGCCCTGCTCTTCCAGACCCACTACACGCCACAGTTCTCAAGCTTCATTTAGCTTCCGCTCTGTGCTCACAATTACCTCTCCCTACCTCTCCTGGCCTCCCTTTTCTCTGCACTCCTCTTTCTGGACTTCAGTTAGGAACC
>PVKS010026473.1:0-28615 GCA_004027875.1 Aplodontia rufa | reverse complement strand
GATTCCCCCATATTCCCACCCTCCAGTCTCCTAGATATCCTTCCTAAGCCCTCCCCCTACCCTGTCCCCCACCCTACACCTCCAAGTAACCTAGGGAGTCATCCCCCTGTTGCGTTAAGAATCATACAATTTGAGGCTTATTATTAGCTTAGCCATCTAACATACTGCTTCTCGATGTATTCTAGCTTCCACAGATGAGAGGAACCGTTTGATGTGGCTTCATCAATGTTTATAGCAGCCCAATTTACTATAGCTAGACTATGGAACTAACCCAGATGCCCCTCACTCGACGAGTGGATACAAAAACTTTGGTACATATATACAATGGAATACTACTCGGCCATTAGAGAAGATGACATTATGGCTTTTGAAATTAAATGGATGGAGATGGAAAGAATTATGCTAAGTGAAGTATCCCAATCCTCTCCCCTCTTATCACCCAGTTCCTGGAAATCGGTAAGAGAAGCCGCACCTTTGGGGCCAAGGGGAGGAGTTCAGGCTCCTGTGTTGACCCCGTCTTCACCACCCGCCCCTTGTCTGTCCCTCTGCCCCAGTTTCTCTGCAAGCCTCAGATCCCCCCACATTTTCCACCTTTTCTCTGAGCCTTGATCCCCACCTTGGCTGACCACATGGACTTTCCTTCACCTGTAGCTCCCCATGAGTAAAATGCATTTCTTCCCCCACAGTAAACTGGAAGTCTTCAAGATGACCACTCCTCTGTGCCCCACACTCACGATCCAGCAAATTACTGGGCACCTGCTCCATGCCAGGGATGCATTCCATGGCTTAGTCTCTTTGAAACCATCCACTGATCTCCTAGGAACTCCTTCCTCATTATGGAAACCTCTGAGAGCTGACAGTCTTCCTGTCCGCCCCAAGTCTAACCTCCATCTGTGGGAACCACCCACCTGCAATGGCATCGTGGCTTACACCCCTGCAGCCTCCATCACTCCGTCTGACTGTCCCCCACTGTAGTCTCTGATGACTGGGTTGGTGTCATCCTGGAGGTGGCCGTGGTGGATATCAGGATGTCAGGGTTCTGTCCACATGACCAGGTCAGACCGGGAGGCCTCTTGCTGGACTCTGCCCCCTGGAGTCAGCTGGAAGGGTAATGCATGCCTAGAGCCAGGGGCCCACCCAGGAAGTGCCCACCAGGCAATGAAGCCATCACAGAGGATGCCAGAGCAGAGAAATGGGGAGGACAGAACAAGGAAGAAGACCAAGGGGCCAGAACGACCCCCTGGGTCCCACCGTGCCTGATGCTGGTCGGAGACAAACTGCCGAGGTAAGGGAGGCAGCAACTTTCCCTCTTTGTTTGAAACAGCTTTCCGTGGTTTGCAAGAGGCCTGGCACAGTACCCCAGGTGTTGATCTCAGCTCCCATTACCTCCATTCTGCCATTTCATGTCACTCCTATAAGCAAGAGCTGGAGGCTGGACGAGGGGACTGTGGATGTGGGACTGGAGCAGGGCCTCTGACTCACTAGGTAGGGGACAGCAGACCCAGAGAAGGGATGCCAGATGTTCAGAACCGTCCTCCTTGGGGCCGAGCCAGTGCTTCAGAGAGGCACATTTGTGACGCTCGATACATTCTACAAGTGTTTATTGAACACCTACTGTATGCCAGCTCCCTCTGGTCTGAGGATGTGGCACGGGACAGCAGGATGGGCTCCTTCTGTGAATGTTAAGTCTACAGGTTGCTATGCCTGGTTAAACCAACAGCCTGCCTGTCCTGCTGGGATTAAAAGGATGAAGGCCCCTGGCATTTTTATGTCATGACATTGCCACTTGAGTGGCTTTTATTCTGTCAGAAAAGACACTCATATTTTTCAAAAACTAGGCCATTTGTAAGTTGTGAATTGATGCCCAGGTTTATGATCAGCTTTTCGATGGTGTGACGGTGTTCCTCTTTTATTGACATCTTTCATCTGGGAGAGCTGGGCTGCTTGGGTGTGCCGAGCTCCCTGGAAACAGGAAAAACCCCAGCATGTACCACGTGTGCACCACATCACTGCATTTACACGAAATTCTGGAACAAGGGGACCCAGTCCTGGCTGAAGGACGTCAGGACAGTCTCTGCTCCCCTGGGGTGGGGCCAGGGATCCACAGGTGCACCAGGGGACTTCCAGGAGATGGTGACATTCTGTGTCCTCAGAGGGTTTGCAGCACACCGGTGTATTTGTCACTCAGGACTTGTGCTTTGCATGGTATAGATTGTATATCAAAAGAGGAAGTGGGGGCTGGAGGGGAGCTCAGTGGTTACGACGCTTGCCTGGCACACACAAGTACACAAGCTTAAACCCCAGCACCACGTACGCAACAAAGTCTCCAAGCACTGAAAGCCACATGAAAAACTAAATAAAATTGATTCTTTCTCTATCATCTCACTGTCCCTCTTTCTTTAAAAAAAAAAAAAAAAAAAAGGAGGAAAGGGGCTGAGGATGCAGCTCGGTGGTAGAGTGCTTACCCGGCACACGGGGATTCTGGCTTCCATCCCCAGCACTGGAACAAAAAACTAAATAAGGCGGGTGCAGCAGGAAATGTTACAAATAAGCATTGCAATGGCATTAATGACAAGCACGGCCACGTAGTCAGGGCTCAAATGTCTGCAGTGTGTGACATCCGAAATTTACTTTGAAATGTAACAAAGGAAGCTGGACAGGTGGAGAGAGAAGTGAAGTGCAGAGGCTAGGGTCTGGGGATGTGAGCGTTCACTGTCAAACCTCTCAGACATTTCATTGTGCTTCAGAGTTTTCATTCAAAGCTATAAAAGGGAGCTGGAGCAGTGGCTCAGTGGTTACAGTGCTTGCCTGGCATGCGCGAGTACGCGAGTTCAAACCCCAGCACCATGTACACAAGGAAGTCTCAGAGCAAAGATAGCCACATGAAAAACTAAATTAAAAAATTGTCCCCCCCCTCTCTCTGTCCCTCTCTCTTTAAAAAATAAAATAAAATAAAAAAATTTTAAAAAACTACAAAATAGGCACCTGAACTCAAGCTGATTTTGCCCCCAGGAGGAGTCTTGCCAGTGAACAGTGGCATTTATTTAGTGGCAGACCCTGTGCCGAGTTTTGGTACACAACCTCTCTGATCTTCGTGGAAGCCCATGCAGTGTTCTTGTGCTCAGTTCACAGGTGCAGAAACCAGGGCTTCCGATGATGACCTGTCCAGAGGACACAGATGGCAGATCTCAGAGCAGACATGCAAACCCCAAGGTCAGCTCCGTCCTCCTGCCCACAGCAAAGGTAAGGAGAAGCCACCCTGGAAGACCGCCACCCACCACTGAGGTCGATCATCCCACATCTGTTCTCTTGAGAATGTGATGACATTTAGAATCCCTGCGTCCTCAAAAGGCCCAAGTGTACACCACTGGACCCACAAAACTGAGGCCCAGCCGTGAGCCCCTGAAACGAGCCCTTTGCTGTGGCTGAATTGCCTCTGCCCCTCCACACAGCTAGTGCCCTGCTTTCTCCACCTTGGCTCCAGCTGTTCCCCCTCCAACCCAGAAGCCCTCTCCCACTCATCGAATCTCTGCGGGTCAACTCCTTGAGGGCAGGGCTTTGTCCAGTGCCTGCCCGCTGTGCTCAGGAATTATGCATTGGCCACCAGTGAAAAGCCCTCTGAGTGCTGCCTGCCTCGGGGTGTTGCAGACACCGTGTGAGCAGCTGCTGTCCTGGTTCCTGCTCTACGGAGCTGCCTGTGTGGAGGACGTATTGGTCATGAGTTTCTGTGCAACAAATTACTCCAGCACTTACCAGGTCAAAGGTTGCACTTTTACTGTTTCCTGTTTCCTGAAGGTCAGGATCCAGGAGCAGCTTAGCTGTGCAGCTCTGGGGCCTACAAGAAGCTGCATGAGGGCTGCAGAAGCTGCAGAGTCCATTCCTGGGGCCACTCGCACGGCTCTGGGCTGGTGTCCTCACCACATGGCTCTCTGCAGGCTGCTTGAGTAGCCTCATGTCCTGGCAGCTCGCTTTCCCCAAGCAAAGGATTTGAGAGAGAATCTCCAGGTGGAATTGAGAAGGGGACTTGATGTCACCTCTGCTATATGTTGTTGGCCACCAAAGCCAATTTTAGAAAGTGTGGGAAGGGGCCACGTGGTGTGACTTCCCCGAGGGGAGAGCGCTGGCTACTTGGGTAGAGGAGAATGACATAATCAAGGACCGCACAGGCAAATGAGTAATCGCAGACCAGGATGCGAGCTCTGGGGTCCAGACCTTGCTCTGGGAGAGCGCGTAGCTAGGGATCGAACCCGAGCTTAGGTGGGGCCCAGGGTCTCTAGATAGAGAATAAGTCAGAACGAGAGACAGGAAAGAAGAAGAGCATCAGGCCACCAGGTCTCTCCCAGTCATGGGGTCATCAGGGGAGGTCTAGATACACAGACTGCCCCTCCAAAGGCTCCGGATGGCCTGGGGTGGAGCCTGGGCACTGGGCACTTCAGACTCCCAAGGCAATTCTGATGTGAGCCTTGAGGACCACTGCTCTAGGCTAGGGAGACACCTGTGCAAATGTCCTCCGGTCAGGGAGCCTGGCACGCTTGAGCACCTGAACAGCTACACAAGCTGGAGGACAGAGAGAGGGGAAGGGACACAAACGGAGACGAGAGGTGGCAGAGGCTAGATAGCACTGGCCTACATGACTCTGGCTTAGGTCCCAACAGACAGGGGACTGGGAGCCCAGGTGCTGGTGGGGTACCATGCCCCTGCCCAGGACAGCGAGGACGCAGCCACTGTGGCCATGAGGAGTTACATGCTTCAGGTTCTTACGATCCAACCCAAACATCTGGCTTCATAAATGGGCAGCTGGGCTCCAGAAGGACACGGTGCTTACCCGAGGCCACTTGAGAAGAGGAAAGAGGAAAAAGCAGAAGGAAAGAGAAGCCCTGGCGGTTCAGGGCTGTGGTCTGAATGATGAGCAAGGCCAGGGTAGAAAAGGCAAAGTCACATCTGGAACACACACACTCCCCAGGGGAAGATCGAAAGGTCACCGGGCAAGTTGACAAGTGGCATAGTCACCAGGTGTCTGAAACGCCAACCAGGGTCAGCCCCATGACCTGTCCCTCCATGCCTGGCAGGGACGCTGGACTGTGGGGGAGCTGCCAGCCTGTGTGACACTCAGCTTCCGGAGGGGAGGACCCCGTCACCCCTGCCTCCCTTTTCCTCAGCAGAACCTGATGAGCCCTCCCCTCCACCGACCAGCCCACTGACAGCCTGTCGCACCTCTGCAGTCACATGGGGAAAGGATATTTCCAGCATCCCACTTTTAGCCCCACAGTGAACAGATGGGGTCCTTCCTTTTCCGGTGGTAATGATCCCCTGCCTTCAAAGAGGTGGCTCTCCAGTCTTTCTTGAGAAGAGAGGATGGTGACTCACATCTCACCAGCCTGGAATCATTAGTTCAAGGCCAATGCACATGGATATGGGCAAATACTTCACAGTTAATCTGTCTAATCAATAGTCACTGTGCTAATCAGAACAGGAGCAGATGGCATGAGGTTTTAAAGAAACATAGAGCCCAGAAGCAAATATTTCCAGTACATGAAAAGTTCATCAGCTGAAGGCTTAGGGAAGACCACATAATTCTAGAATGTTGGAACCAGGAAGACCTTCTAGGAAAGCTTACCGTAGCGATGGCCAATAAATGGCCATCACCTCCTGCTTCACACCCATGCCAGACATTGATGATTGATCACAGCACAACTAACCTCTAGCTCTTCCTGAGGGCAGAGGTCCAGGTGCCCATCAACAATCACAGCTCGCACCCAAGATCTGCAGCATCGTTTAGTGAAACCAAGTTAAACTTCAGCCCCATAGCTGCACTGTCCCCGTTCCGAGTGCACAACGGCCCCATGTGGGCCACTGTTTGGGACAGCGTGGAGCGCACACAGGAAGTTCTCTTAGCTTCATTGCTCTAGAGCCACACTTCCCAAATGTCAGTCATCCACACATCCTCGCCACACTTGTTTGCCATGTCGGATATCTTTTTAAAAAGACATTTACTTAATAGGAAGTGGGGTATTAGACCCTTATGTGTAGTGAACATGTTCCAGGACCCTCAAGGGAGGCCTGAAACTAGACTGTACCAAACTCTGTGTGACGAGTAAAAGGTTAACAATTAACTATAAAACAAAACTTATTATAGCGAGACTGAAATAGAGGTATTTAAAACTTATGAATCATTTGTTTCTCGAATTTTCCACTTACCATTCTCAGACTGCAGTTGACCACAGGTTACTGAAACCACAGAAAGCAAAGCAGTGGATGGGGTGCTGCTGTGCCCACTGTAAGGAAAGCCAGTGCTGGCTACTGCACTGAGAAGGGAATACAAAGGAGGGCATGCTGGGCATCTGGCTGTGCGGCTTAGCTCCAGAAGCAACTGCGGCCTCCAGTGTTCATTTTTTTTTTTTTTGAAAGAAAGAAGGACAGTGAGAGAGAGAGACAGAGAGAATCAATTTTTGTTGTGTTTTTCACATGGTTTTTGTTGCTCCGACACTTAGCTGTGTACGTGGTGCTGGGGTTTGAACCCGTGTACTTGCACATGCCGGGCAAGTGCTGTAACCGCCAAGCCACCGCCCCAGCCCCTGGCCTCCTGTGCTCTGAGCCTCAGGTCCAGCATGTGTCCTGGCCCATGGTTGATGTCCTTCTCTCTCATTCACTGTGGGCCTCCTCTCCAGGCTCTTGCTCCTCCCTGGGGCCTGTGGCATCTTTGGCCAAGAGGACATGGCAAGAAGTGCTGTAGATCTTTTCTAGGCCTGGGCCCAAACCATCTCAAGCAATCCTCCATGCTGAGTCCCCCCTTGCCTGCCAGCTGGGTTGGAGGTACAAGGAAGGCCCCTAGCTCGGGGGCTAGTAGAGTCACTAGATGGATGGAAGCTGGGTCCCTGAGTGACTGAGTGGAGCTGCTGAGATTTTGGATCTGTTTTGGCAGCTGATCTTACTTATCCTGACTGTTCCACCAACTGCTCAGGGTTTAGAGACACCAACATCTGAGGTTTGCTTGTGTGATGTTAACGCGGAGACCACCCCAGACAGTGGAAAGGGCACCTATAAGGTCCTCAGGCAGAAGGAAGAGACAGGAGCCACTGTGGAGAGAGTTCAGATGGTGAGGGTGTGGACAGAAGCACCCAGACATGCAGAGCCTTCCTGGTCAGTTCAGCTCTGGGACAGTGGGACTCAGGTCAGGTCTGCAAGCTCCGGGGAGACTTTCCTCCCTGGACACATGTCTTTGGAGAGCCCCTCCCTCCTTTCCTGTTTGGGGGCATCGTAAGGGCATTAGTGCAACCTTTAAAAGAATGAAAAACAACAAGAATTGCAGAGAGGCTGTCCCAGAGCCCACATCTTTGAGATCTTTGAGGGTTGGATTTGCCCCAGGGCCCTCCTCCCCAATCCGCTCCTTCAATGAGTGATGACCTCAGTGTGCTTGGGCCACATTTAGCCAGGTATCCTGATACTTGCCACCCAACCCTGTGGCACCACTTCTCAGAAGAGAGTTGTTGTGTCAGCCAAGGAGAGACAAGCTGTGAATGTCCTAGGTCTGGGATGTCTGACGACAGAGCCTGCGCCCTCCACAGCACAGCCACTCACAAAAGACAGTAAGCCAGAAACTGCTCCAGGGGTGGAGGTGGCTTTGCCGCCATCAAGGGTCACGCACGTCTGGTGTCTACACCTTCTGGGATCTCTCAGCCTGCAAATGGATGTGCTCCTGGGCCATTGGTTGCCTGCTGTTCACCCCTGGGATGAGCTCTCTGTGACAGTGGCTGATGCACCAAGTTGGCTCCTTAGGACCCATGTGGCCCATGGTGTATTCAAAATGATGTGCATTGGCAAATGCCAGGGCCATTAAAGGGCAGCTGCAGTGCAAAGAAGCAAATGAATATTAAGCTAAAGGTGATTTTAAAAAAATGTTACCTTTAATGCTTTGCCTGGGTAAAAAACGGTTTTAATTAGAAGAGGTGGAAGTACACAGAGACTCAGATTTGGAGGTAGACTTGGAGATATTTCCAAGAAGACGTGATCAGCATCCACGCTGTACTAGAAGAGTGGTGCTCATTTGGCTCTGTCATTTCCGGCTGAAATCTACTGGTGGTGTCCAGTAGGGCTCAAGTTCCAACTCAGTGTGACCTTAGACAGTTTAATTCTACTCTCTGAGCCTTCCCTTCACCCCCCTCACCCAGGAAGTACTGAGTTGTAGGATGGTTATTTAAGGTCATGAAATAACCAGTCAGCTCTCTGTTACTATAACAAATGCTGAGGTAATCAGCTTATAAAGAGAAAGGTTTATTTGAGCTCACAGTCTGGAAGGTTCAGTCCACAGCTGGCGGGTCCCATTGCTTCTGGGCCAGCAGCGAGGCGGTGTCCCACTGGGAAGTGTGTGGTGGAGCAAAGCCATTCACCTCATGGGACCCAGGAAGTAAAGCCAAGAAGAGGAAAGTGCTGGGGTCCCCATGTCACCTTAAAAGGCACACCTCCAATGACCAAAGGCCTCCCGCTAGGCCCCACCTCTTAAAGGTTCCACCTCCTAGTAGCATCAGGCTGGGATCAAGCCTTTGACATGTGGACCTTTGGGGACATTAGCCACAACACTGCAGTGGGTAGGGGCTATGGGACAGTCAGGGAATCAGAGCAGCAATGAGAGGTTGGTGATGGTCATCGTTGTTGGTTTTTTGTCATCAGAGCATGAAGTCCTTGACATCAAATGAGATTTGGCTTCCTAGAGACAAGGACTATGACAAAATCGTTCTTGTCACCCCAACACCCAGCTCCCTCATTTTGGAGGCTGTAGTAACAGCTTTTTAATGGGTTTGGAAGTATGAGTTGCACTCTCTGTCCTAATTGGCACGTATTGGGAGACCCAGAAACGAGGAAAGCAGGAGAGGCTTTCCCAGGAGCCTAACAAGCCTTGTGAGGAGGGTGGCTGCAGGCATGGGAGCCGTGGTTAGGGCTGGTGGGTTCAGCATGGGCTTCTCCCACCTCCTACTCCCTGAGACTCGGCTGCCTCATCTCTGGAATGGGGAAAGGCGGAGGCAGACCGCAGCCTCTGAGCATGCCCGGGGGTCTGGGCCTTTGAACCTCAGCCTAACTGACCTCCGGGGCTGGATTGCCACTTGTGGAGGCCTGGCCTGTGCACCATGGGATGCTTAGCAGGGTCCCAGGGCTCTGCTCACCGCTCATCGGGAGTCCTCTTTCTCCTCCCCTGTTGCAACAGCCCAGCAGATCTCTAAACGATACCAGTGCCCACGTGGGCAAGCTCAGCCCTGGCCAAGGATCACTGCGTGGGCTGAGTTCGTGGGTTAGTTCAGTGCCAAGCAGGGGCCAGCACTGCTGCCATCCACGTCCACAGTGGTATTTGGAGCGGGGTCTGCCTTCCCCCGGAAAGGTGGGGAAACGGATCCAGGCCAGGCTTGGAGCAGAGTTCAGGGTATTTCCAGTCCTTTCCAGAGTCGGTGCTCCAGCCTCCAGCCAGCGCACCTGCCTGAGCTCCCAGGATCTGGACTCCAGCGTATACGTCAAGCAGTCAGAAAAGAGATTTTCTGAAATCAGCACTTCCAACCTGCCAGCACACCCGACACCGCTGCACCAAGACCTGAGAAACTCTCAACAATCCATCCCCAGGCTGACGAAGATGTCAGACAGCCCAGCTTCCGACCCACAGCAGATGATGTGCTGAGTTTGCTCTGAAACTGCTTTTGTGCCTCCAGCCACAGAGCCATCCTCTGACCCCCATGCCTGAGACCACTGTCACTGTTTTTATGAGCTCCTTGGCAGCCAGAACTGTGACTGGTGAAGTCAGATGGGGTGCAGCAGCTGTGCCGCACCCTGAGCTCTATTTGTTCATGCCACGGACTCTACATCATGAGGCCATCATTACCACCATGTTCCTGTCCCTCTCTGGTCAGTTCTGGATCCATTCCTCTGTTCTGCTGTTTTCTGCAAGAATCTGTCAGAACAAAACAGGCTCAATCTTTATGCATGGGTAAGAGACACTCTTTGCTGTCATCATAGCAATTCACAATACCAGCAATGTATCATAGGTCCAAAGATGTCCCACAGTAACGAATTAAGGCTTTCAAACACAAGTTTTCCCAAACCTGCTGCATTGCATGCCCTTTTCCACCTAGGGGACGGAGACCAGCTAGCAGCCCACCCTATGCATTGACAGAGGCCCAATATTTGCAATATTTGCTTATCTCCCTGCTGTTCAGCCTATCCAGGTGATGCTGATCCAGCAAGTGCAGTGGAGAGACAGCTACTGGCACTAGTTCCAGGCCCAGCCCTCCCCACAGCCCACACACATTGTATCATTCACTTTCCCCTCCTCCAGTGGAGTGGACTCTGAGGGTGGAGGAAGGCAGAGTCATGGATGCAAGGAGCCTGGGCCACAGAACCCCCTACCTGAAGTGCTTGCATGGAACTGTAATGTGAGCCATTGATACAATGGAATTTTTTTTCTTACAGCAGCTGGTGTTACTCATACTGACTACTTGTTGTGGACTGAATGTTTGTTTCCCTCCAAAGTTTGTACGCTGAAGCCCTAACCTCCGTGGTAGTGTATTTGGAGATGGGGGTACTGACAGTGCTTGGGATTTCCGTCTCACAATGCCTGTCCCCTGATACAAGAGAAAGAACAGCTCTTACTGTTAGGAAAATCTACAAAGAAGCCCTGATTGGCTGGCTTGGGCCAAGTGTTTACTTCTGACCAGCTGGCCTTGGGTAGGGCAGGGAGTACAATCTAGGGTTCTGGAGCCTCTTAGCATCCTGATGGGACCTGGCCCTGACCACGTGTCTCATTTTGAGCTGGCAGTCCCCAAAGGAGCACACACTAAATACATACCGCGTACCACGGCTCTTTGGGAAAGTTTATATGTAATGTACGTATACTTTCCTAGGTCTGGCATAACAAATTACCATAAACCCAATGACTTATTTTAATTTATTTTATTTTTTTGGTACCAGGGATAGAACCCAGGGATACTTAACCACTGAGTCACACCCCAGCCTTTATTTTATATTTTATTTTTTAATACCTTTATTTTATTTATTTATTTTTATGTAGTGCTAAGGATCAAAGCCAGCACTTCACACATGATAGGCAAGCACTCTGTCACTGAGCTACAACTCAGATACCCTTATATTTCATTTGGAGGCAGGGTCTTTCTGAGTTGCTCAGGGCCTCGCTAAACTGCTGAAACTGGCTTTGAACCCATGATCCTCTTGCCTCAGCCTCCCAAGCTGATCAAATCTGATGACTTTCAAAAAACAGAAATTTGTTTTCTTATCGCTCTGGAGGTCAGAAGTGCTGAAACAAGGAGTTGGCAGGACTGGCAACGCAAGGCCTGTCTCCCTACTTCTGGTGGCTGCTGGCAATTCTTGGTGTTCCTTGGCTTACAGAGGCCCCCTCTGGTCTCTCCCTCCTCCACACAGAGCCTCCACATGGCCCTCCTCTGGCGTGTGGATCCCAAATCTCCCTCACCTTTCTCTTATGACACCAACCATTGGGCTTAGGCCCAACCTGTGCAGGATGACCTGTTGAGCTCTCTAATCACATCTGCAAAGAGCATTCGGACTCCAGGTCAGGGCTGGGCCTGCCCCTTCTGGGAACACTGTGCAGTCCCCAGGGTGCAGCACCAGCTGGCCCTCAGGGCAGGGTCGGGTCACGGGGCCTTCCTATGACAAGGCCTTGACAGGTGGGCGGGGCTGTTTGCATCTGTTCTGCCTTCTTTTCTAAAGAAGGCCTTCTACATTACACAAGGCTAGTGGAGAAAGGACCAGGCTTGGGGAAAGTCTCAACTTTATGTTCTCTGGAAATCCTTTTCTGAACACCACTCTAGCACTCTAGAAATTTCTCCTTCTTGGCTGGTGATGTGGCCCAGTGGTTAAGCACCAATACGAAAAGAAAAAAGAAAGAGAAAGGAAAGAAAGAGCGAGAGAGAAATAAATAAATAAATAAATGCTTCCTTCTGTAGTAAGCCCCCAGGGTGGACATGGCTACTCTGTCATTCCTGCTCCACCCACAAGCACAAGCCTGTGACTTGATGGTCTCCCTGGCTACAGCCGATTGGTCCAAATTGGGCCAATCAGATTCTCTTCCCTGTGGCGGCTGCCTGTACCCCGGCCTCTGGGGGCCGTTTTCTGCCCCGCGCTCTGCGGGCAGATTGGCAGGGAATAGAAGGAGGCTAGAGCGCAAAAGGAGGCCCTGGTGAGAGATGGGCAGAGAGCACTGGCTTAGATGCAGGAAGTCCACGCAGGCGTCTTCTCCTTCCTGACTTTCCTGGGGGAGGACCACGCAGTGGGCATCTCAATTGCACTTGATCACGTGACACCTCTGAAAGTTTAGGTCAAATTTCCTCCATTTTTACAGATCCTCAAGCTTCCTGGTAGAGTCTGTCTGCGTCTTCCAGGAAGCCAGCGAAGTCTCTTCTCTCCCCATCAAGCCTCCTGTACATCCATGTCCACAGCCCTGCTCCCTTCTGGACCTTAATTTTCTCATCCATTGTTGAACCCAAACTGAGATAAAGACACTCCAGCCACTCACATATAAGCCAAAGATGCATTTATTGATCTGGCCATCGGCGACCACATATACAATGACATAGTTATAAAAGCAGGGAGTTTAACTTGTTCTAATTGGGGAAATTTGTGGAATCCGTCAGACTTAACTTTCTTAGATTCGTATATGAATATATCATAGTACAATATTTTTAAAAATTATTTGGATAATGCAAATAATGCATGCTTATCATGTAAGTGAGGGAAATGTTTCTGACAATATTAAATGACAGATTCAGAATGCAAAGAGCGGTTAATCTTGGGTGTGCACATCAGCATCTGAGGGAACCAGTTAGAAACGAACGTAGCAGGACCCCAACCCCAGCGACTCTGATCAGCAGTCTTAGGACAGGGTCAGGGCAAAACTGTACTTCAAGCAAACTCACTGAGAGACGGCATGCACCCACAAATGCTACAGACCCACGATAATCTCAAATATGATCAAAGAAAAGCAATGGCAAATCCATCAGATGTAATAATTGAGTGGTGTTTTCCAAATTCTCCTACCCAGAAATGTTGATGTTCAGAAAACTCTAGAGACTTCCTTTCTTCACCCCCCTCCCTCCATCCTTCCTCCCTTCTATTCTAGTTCAGTCCTGATTGGAGGAGAAGGAAGAGACCCTGCTATCACACTATACTGATCCCCATCCTTCTGTTCGAAGCGTACCTCTGGGGCAGCTCTCGAAACATGAACACGGTTTCTGGGTGAGGGGAACAAGGGAGTTCATTGTTCAGATTTTGAAAATTTGCTGCAAGTCGGAAGCGATTTCATAAACGCATTTTGCTGTCACTTTGGTGGCATAAGAAAGTCAGCACTTTTAAAAAACAGTTAATATTAGGCCTCTCAGGTGTATCTTATAGGTGGAGCCCTATGCCCCCTATTCTGTAAAAGAAAGAAGTTAAAATATCTGGTAGCTGCACTGGTATACTAGTAGTATAAAATTGGTATAGTTACATATTAATATTATGTGTTAAAACATTTTCTTTGACCTGAAAGTTCCGTTTTTCTTCTGATTTTAAAAGTCATAAAAACATTTTGTGGGGCCTGGCTTTGTGCCTACTGGGTCTAATTGAGAAGTCAGCCCCCGCTGAACAGAGCGCGCTACAGTGCTACTGTGCCTGTGCTTTGTTCTTAACAAAAGGAGATCCCACTAAATATATCCCACCGCAAATTTCCTTGTCACTTAATACATCATACCTACTTCTGTGGACAAAATCCAACAAAGAGCTAATTCATCCTTTGTAAGAGCTGCATACTATTTCATAGCTTGGATTCGGCACCGTGTGTTTGATCAGTCCGGGAAGCCCCATCCACCCTGACCTGCCCTGAGGTCACCAGCCTGCAAGCCAGGGGCTCCTACATCCTCTGCCTGGGCCTTTCTCTGATCATGGAATTGGACAGGGAGCGGACAGGGGCTGGACTCTAAGGAGAACCTGTGCCAGAGGGACTGCTCCAGTGTCCCCGCCCATTAGGGGACACTTCTGTGCTGTGCTCCATAGCCTCAGGGATCAGAAGTGACCCTCTCTGGCACACCTGTTGTTGGTCTTCCCCCTCCCTGCCGTCCTCATAAAGGGACTACTTGCACCCGAGTCTTTGTCTCAGAATACGCCTCACGGGGACAGGGGTAAGACGCCTCTATTAGTAGGCATTTGTTTAAAGTCAAATAAAATAATGATGAAATACACGTTCAAGGAGGTGGATCTTTGGGGACTATTTAATTTATTTATTTTGTGCAGTCTCTGCTGGGGATTGAACCCAGGGCCTTGTGCATGGTAGGCAAGTGCTGTTCCCCTGAGCCTCATCCCCAGCCCAGTTGTGGACTGAGTTTGAAAGCTGACACATAATTGTACGTGTGATGGGGCGCGGTGTTATTTCAATACCAATGTGTAAAGATCCAGTCATCTAATCAGTGTTCCCATCACCTCCGATATTTGTCATTTCTCTCCCTAGGGAACTTTCAAAATCCTGTCTCATAGCTGAGTTGAAATACACGGTGAATTGCTGTGGTCACTCAGCGTGGGACCCGCTAGCCCTGGTGGTTCTAACTGTCTCCGGTGCCTGTGTCCATCCTCCCTCCACACCCCGCCTTCCCAGCCTCTGCCCACCTCTCTTCTACTCTCTGCTTCTAGGACATCAACAAGTTTCAGCTTTGTGGACCAAGGTCTTTATTGCTAAGACAAATCCTCCAGGTGTTTGTTGTTTATTTTAATAGGCATAGTCAGAGTGTGCCTGCAGAAGACCATAAAAGTCCTTAGCCCCACCAACAGCGGCCCCAGGGATGGATTTTCTCTCTTCTCCACACTCAGTCCATGCAAAGAGCTGGAAAAGCTGTGTCATGAGCTGCAAAATGTCGGCAGGAGCCCTGGCTCGGCCACTTCGAAGAGTACAGGTGAGTTCATTATGATCTTTTCAAAGCTCATTTCCTTATCTGGAAAAGGTAGGGTATGTTGTTGTTGTTGTAAGAGAGAGAGGGAGAGAGTGAGAGAAGGAATCAATTTTATTTAGTTTTTCATCTGGTCTTTGTTTCTCCAATACTTAGCTGTGTAGGTGGTGCTGGGGTTTCAACCCGGGTCCTCGCACATGCCAGGCAAGCACTCCAACCGCTGAGCCACCGCTCCAGCCCCTGGAAAAGGTGATTTAAAAAAATAAAAACTCCAAAAAATTAAAATTTTTCTTTAAGGGGTAACACAGTGGCCCCTGTGGTTAAGGCACTTGCCTGGCATGCACAAGGACACGAGTTCGAACCCAGCACCACGTACACAAGGAAGTGTCAGAGCAACGAAAGTCACGTGAAAACAAAATAAAGTTGATTCTATCTTTCTCTCTTTCACTCACTGTCCCTCTCTCTTAAAAAAGTTTTCTTTCAGTTTTCATTTTGAAAGAATTCCACACTTAAAGGGAAAATGGCAAAGGACTTCCCTTACGTGCAGCTACCCCACAGGTTCTTACAGCATTTGCTTTATCTGACAGATACAAAGGTGTATGATGACGTATTCATGTGAAATGTGTATTTTATGACACTTTATTTCCCGAGTCCTGAACAAGATGAACCCTGATTTATTTTTTTCTTGCTTAGTATATACTTTCTAAAACCAATGTCGTCCTCTTGTAGAATCACCTGTATCTTTGGGTTTGGAAACTCACTGATATGCTAGTATATCTAATCTACCCATCAATTTTCTCAACAATGTCTAGCAAAAAAAAATTTTTTTTAATTTATTTTCTGGCTTAGGAGCCAATCCAAGGTCATGTGTTGCGATCTTTTAGAGGAGCTGTCTTCACCTCCCTTCATCTAGAATGCACCTCAGCCCTGCTCCACCGTGACCTTGACCTTTCCACGGGCCGCAGGCTAATCGCTGTGCACAGCGTCCCTCCGTGTGGTTTGCCTGCGGTTCTCCCGCATCTTTGGCAGAAAATCACAGGCTGACTTGGCGACCCTCTCAGCACACGGCAGGAGGAGCCTCCGTGTCCTTCTGCGGTCAACTTTGATCACTTAATTGAGGTGGTGCCTGTGGTTCCTCCTGCTTCCTTGATAGTCTGTGGGTAACACGTGGAGAGATTCTGTGAGCTTGTAAATGTCCTGTTTCACATCAAAGCCTCGCCCTGCAATTTCAATTTCCATTGATGATTCTCCATGGAAACCAGTTGCATCTAATGCGTTGTGAGTGGGCTGCGTGCGCCATTAGCATAGACCAAACGGGCTAGGTCTCTTCAGTGTCACAATTTATTGAATACCAAGGAATCCACCAGCTCCGCCACTTTCTTCAGCTGTGAAGAAAGTGACCTGATAGTCACAAGACAGGCACGCCCAGTGCTGCCCTTCCCAGCTGGATCACTCAAGGCACAGGGCACAGAAAGGCTAAGCACAGGTTAGGGCTTGGAGGCTGAACTGGGAGCAAAGCCAGAGAGCAGATTGGAACGCAGAGTTCCTGCAGGTGGCAGGCGGGATCTCACCCAGCCCACTAGGAGGGCACAACTCTGTCTTGGGGGCAGGAGAAAATGTGCTCTGCTGAAGTCCCATGGGGACAGGAAATCAGAGATTCGTCTCTGGCCATTTTCCTGGGCAAGGCTCATGATGAGTGATCAGGTGACAGGGTCAGGTGCTTCTGTGTCCAGGCTCTGATGGCGGAGCTATTCTTGCTTTTGTGGACCTTGAGTGAGGGAGTTGCATCTGGTGTTCCTGAGGTGACGTGGGGTGAGCACAAGCCCCTCCTTGCTTAGTTCAATAAGTTGGCACATGTGGGTCATCTCTCCGTTTGTGCCTTATGATGGTGCCACACAGATGCTTTACTTGGACAAACAAGGTGTGGAGTCACTTACCTTGGCACTTAGACTTAAAATGGAGCAGCTCACTGCAAACTCCGTCTTCACATACTAACAATAGGGCCCACACCTGGCCAAGCCTGCAGCCAGTCCGCTGAGGCTTCAGGGCGCAGGCAAAGTGGTCTGATTGGCTGCCTGAGAAACGCTGGCTGGCCCCACCCTAGGCTCAGGTTTACGCACAGCCTGAAGACAGCTGTTCTGTGCCCCCAGGAGTAAGTCAGTAAATCCGTATGGAGAAATAGGAACCATGTAAAAGAATATCTTTGGGCTGGAGCGGTGGCTCAGTGGTTATGGCGCTTGCCTGGCATGCGCAAGTACACAAGTTCAAACCCCAGCACCATATATACAACTAAAGTGTCGGAGCAACAAAGGCCACATGAAAAACCAAATAAAACTGATTCTCTCTCTCTCTGTCCCTCTCTATCAAAAAAAAAAAGAATATCTTTGAGGAGATTTTCATCATATAATGCTAAGTATAAGAGGTTAAGAGGTAGGATATGAAACTATATTTGGTTACATGCAATGTGGGATCAGAAAACAGCAGAGGAGAAAGCTGCTGAAATTCAAATAATATAGTTGAGTTAGTGGTAATGTATCAATTTTTTTTTAAGGAGTAGGATTTATTTAGGAAGAAGAACAGAGACTCCGCAAGGCGGAGGGGCACCTGGAAGCAGGACACCCGTGATGTATCAATATTCATTTTTCTCTTTTTTTTTCTTGGTATTTAGGAGTGAACCCAGGGGTGCTAACCACTGAGCCATATCTCCAACACTTTTTATTTTTTGAGACAGGGTCTCACTAAGTTGCTTAGGGCCTAACTTGCTGAGGCTGGCTTTGAACTTGGGGCCCTCCTGTCTCAGCCTCAGCTGCTGGGATGACAGGCCTGTGCCACTGAGCCTGGCTATTTCTGGATTTTAGTGTACCATGGTAGTGTAAGATACTGATCTTGGGAGAACTGGATGTGAGATACACAGAAGTTCTCTGTACTGTCTTTGCAAACTTTGTTTAAAGCTAAAATTATTTCAAAATAAAAACTCCATTAAAAAATTAGCTTGAGAGGGATGAAAATGGCCCGTACCTTCCTTGCAGTGATGGCTTCGTGGGTGTAAACAAATGTGAAGACATACTATACATGTGAAGTATGTGCAGTTGGTTGAACATCAGTTATACCTTACTAGAGCTTTACAACAACAACTGTACTTTGGTAAGCTCCCAGCTATGGTAGAATACCTGCCCAGAGAAAAGACACTGGAGAAGATGCTGCACTGTGACCAGGTGCAGGGTCTGTGGCCAGCGGAAAAATTTTAGGTGACTGTGATCTTTGTTCTCATGACTTGCTGGTTTCCGCTTCTCTATAACGGGCACGCTGGGCTTGAACAGAGGGGAGCCACTGTTAGAAGATGGGGTGATTTGTAGAATCAGCTTTGGCTTCTTTCCCGGCAGTGCCAGCTGTGGGTGAGAGCGTGCGGGTCAGTGAACCCGAGGAAGAAGGAAGCCCTCCCAGCCAAGACCCCTAGAAAGTAGGACCAGGAGGTGACCACTCTAAGGCCTGGATCCTGGAGCGGGACCTCAGACCCCTCTCCCTGCTGGGGCGTGAAGCTCCTGGCCTGTGCAGATGCCAGTCCCCATGCCCACAGCACCCCCTGCACCTCAGTGGGCCTCAGGTGGGGCCAGCCAGCGTTTCTCAGGGAGCCAATCAGACTGGTTTACCTGGTCCACGAGGCCTCAGCGGGCTGGCTCCAGGCTGGGCCAGGTGTGGGCCATATTGACAATGCACTAATTCAGCACTTAAGGCCCAGCTGCCCGGCTTCTCGCGGCCATTTCTCAGATCATCCACAGTTCGGGTTCCTGGGAGTCCTCTTCCTCTATCGTGGACTTCAGAAAGGAGTTGCCCAAGTCCCCGGTGACCCAGCCTTGGATCAGGCCCAGAGGTCTTACTCAATTTGGGGGACTCCATTGATGTCTGGAGATTAGCAAGAAGGAGAGGAATTATCTGAGAAATGCCTGGGGGTAAGAAGGGGCAGAGGCAGAAGGGCCCCTGAGCGGGTGGTGACCCCCAGTGACAGTACAGGAAGAGGGAGGCAGCCAGTGCTGGATGGGGGCTTTCACAGGGACAGCTTCAAAGTCTGGTCGCTGTTCTTGGAGAGCAAGGGTGGAGGCAGAGGAGACGGACACCCCTCCCTCTGTCCCCTCGCAGGCTTTGAGTTGATCAGGAGCAGCTCTGGAAGCCACCGTGCTGGGAGCAGCACCCCTCCCCAGGCCACAGTCCAGCCTGGGAGTCCCCGCTCCACGTGTTTGCACCTCGTCTCCACGGCAGGTGAGTGTGGCACGTGAGTGAATGCTCTCCACGCCCACAGGGATCCAGGTAGGCAGCTGGCTCTGAACTGCCAATCACAGCAGCCCCAGGTCACCTGGGTGGCCCCTGTGGCTGAGCAACTGAGGCTAAAAATTTACTTAAGTGAGTTAAGCGACCATTTATTGGAAAGCTTTTTATGCTGGACGTAACTTGAATCTGTTTTACTCCTATGAAGTTTAACGTTTGTTTTTAGACTGAGCACAACCACACGCACCTCCTTTCAAACCATTAGTCCTCCAAAAAGCGTCCCGTACAGTGCTCACGTGATCCGCGCTGCTGTTGGCTGAATGGCCTGCCTGTTACTTGGACACTCGGGTGGCCTGTGGGAGTATTTAAGGGGCTCGCACCTATTCGCTTTGGAAGCTGTCTCCTGGCGTCTTCCCCACGGACAGTCACCCTCCGGGGTTACCGCACGTTCAGTCGGGGCAGATTTGGTAGCCGAAGTGGTGTCTCGTTCATTTTTATTTTCCTTTCTTTGATTCTTGCAGTGAGCTCAGTCGTTTTCTCGTTTCTTTTCTGGCTTAGAATTCTGGGAGTTGTTTGTGTTTTTCTACTGGTGTTTGTGGGTTTTTGCATTGGTTTGTAGAAGCTCTAAGTGAAATGCGGCACTCGTTGATGTTTTCGACTTGTCTGCCCTTTCTTCTTCTTGCCTGTTTTTTGGTATGAAGAAGCTTGGTTCTTGTGTGATGAGCTGTCTGCTATTAGGTTCAGGAACACATTGTTTTAGGTCTCCTTTTTGCCGTAATCTCATCTGGGTTTTATTTGGGAACGTAGTGTAAGTGTCCGAGTTGTGAGAAACTGGTTTTTTTGGGGGGGTTCATTGATACTTTAAATGAGATTTGAATTATTCAATGTGTGCCACGGCTGTCCTGGATGTTGGAAGACTAACGTCTCTGAGCGCTCCGCTGCCTGCGGGGGGTTATTACGGTTTGTTGGAAACCTCTCCAGTGACCCCCTGCTGTGGCCGTGCCCCGTGGTAAAGCGGGGCTGTTGGGTGTGACAGTGTGACTAGGTCACTCACCTCTGCAACTTGCTCTTTTTTATTGTGGGTTTTTTTTTTTTTTGACTGATATTTGGGAGCTGAACTTAGTCAAATGGCCTTTTTGTTCCCTAACTGCTCCGCATACTGAGGGACAGATTCGTTGAAGTGTAGCCGTCCACCCCTTGGCGGGCTCTGGGGTTGTCTGACTTTGTGGGCCTGAACACCAGGTTAGGACTTCATGGTGCTTGGGGGTAATTGCTGTTCAAGGGAGGAGAGGCTGAAAAGTAGAATCTGTCTGCCCTACAGCAAGCTTATACTACTGCCTGTAGGAAAAGAGACGAAAAAATGAAGGAAACGAAGAGAGGAGAGGGAGCGGCTCAGCAGTAACACAGGTTTATTCTGGAGAAACTTGCGGAGGGGGGACCCAGTGGAGGCTGAGCCCCTCTGCCACTTACAGCCTGGGGTGGATACTGAGGGATGGAGGGGGAGGGCGCCAAGCTGCGAGTGTTCTGGTTAGACTGGGTTTCTCTGCAGGGTGGGGATCCTCTGATAAGGGCCCCAGGCAATAGATCCAGGTGAGGGCTGAGTCCGTAAATTTCCAAATAGTGAGCAGGGGGTTTGCTGCCTGGTTGAGCGGCTTCTGGTAATTTCCATATCCATCACTGCCAATGTGTAGTCTATGAACTGGTTACAGCAACTTCATACAAGCGGTGAAGAAAAATGCACGATCCTGTTGACGCTTTCCCTGACAGTGGTGTCCCAGATGGAAGCACAGTGTCCTTTCCCTGCAGCCCTCCGCTTGACTGATGCATGTGGCCCTGGGTCTTTGTACCTCCTCCCCTGGGAACTGCTCATTCATAACCTCTCCCTGCTTTCCACGTGTTATTTGCTTTCTTAGCCACTGTCAGGAGGGTTTCTCCCCTAAAATATAAATACTGGATGATTATTTGTTACAGATATCTCCTGAAATGCTGTTTGTCCCCTAACTTTGTTCAGTTTTCTCATATACAATCTTAAGATTTTCGGTTTGGTCAAAGACTTTTTTTTTTTCTTTAGGAAATCTTATTTGTGGGGCTGCAGCAGTGACCCGGTGGTAGGAGTGCTTGCCTGGCATGTGCGAGGACCCAGGTTCAAACCCCAGCACTTTATATACAACTAAGAGTCAGAGCAGCGACACTTAGAAAAAATAAAAGTGAACCCTCCCCTTTTAAACAATGCGATTTGTAGAGGTTAATACCTGGAGTCACGAACGCTTGTCCATATTGTGTCATGTTTTAGTAATCTTGGTTAAATTTTGTGATAATGACAGGGTTCCAATCCCTGCCCCCAAATACTTGGGACACATTTATGGAAGAATCTTTCTTTCCCTGCTTGATTATTTTATTTTTAAAGAGAGAGGGACAATGAGAGAGAGAACGACAGAGAATCAGTTTTATTTATTTTTTATGTGACTTTTGTTGCTCTGACACTGGTGTTCGTGGGTGCTGGGGTTTGAACCTATGTACTCGCACACGCAAGGCAAGCACCGTAACAGCTGAGCCATGGCTCCAGCCCTTCCCTGCTCATTTAAATACCCCTTAACACGTTAATATTGCGTCTAGAACTGGGTGTCCAGTCCCTCTTGCTAATGGCTGTGCTCCTCCTGGAGCGTCACATATGTATGTGGTATGTTTTTGGTAGCAGGTAGAACAAGTTTCCCTTTGCTTTTCTTCCTAAAATCATTCTGGATCTTTTGAATTCTTTTGAATTTAAGAATAAATTATATGAAGAATATTCATGGACTTTGGGACACTTTAAATTTATGAAAAAATTTATAATATCCTCTCATTCAGGAACATGGTATATCTTTTACACAGATCTCTTTTATTACCGAGAAGCTTTTTCTTTTTCCTTTATAAAGATCTTTGTTCAAATCTTCTTAAAAGTTTTATGCTATCTTTTAAATTTTCCTCGTCAAAAACGTGTGTACCTCAGACGTGCATGGTAGTGTTGTGCCCAGATCATGAACCCCAAAGACCTCCAAGGAGCCATCTCCGATGCAAAAGCAAGAGGGCCTTTATTGCAATCTCGAGCTTGGGCTCCCCGCGTTCTCTGCCGCAGCAGATACTGGCTGAGAGCCCCGAGTCTCGATTCAGCAGGATTTTTATGAGCCCCACAGTAGAGCGAAAAATTTGAACAAACCGAAGTACACAATTGGCTGATCTTCCAACATACATGGTTTGGCATGTTCCCATTGGCTTAGGGACCCAGGTCTTAGTTTATTGACACAGATGGTTTGGAATGTTAGGCATTGGCTTGTCAGCTCCGGATCGGTTGTTTGCCAAAGGCCAGTCCTAATCTTGACTTGTGGTAAGCTCTTTGTTCTAGTGGCCTTCCTGGAATCGGCTGAGCTCCAGGAAATAGAACCCTAGGCCTGAAATCTTTCTTGCCCTTAAACACAGCCTGGCATGGCTGTGTTCAGCTCCCTTTTCAGTTACACCTTTGATCCTGACTACTCTGCTTCTTTTAAGTGTCTCCTTGGATAGTTTACACTCAAAACAAGTAGCCTTGGGAAGGCTTCTCGTGGACTGGGAGGGTTGAAAGGACATGAACAAGAATCCTGTCCTGGTCCCTGTTTCTGTCCTTGAGACACCCAAGGTCAACAAATCATTAACATCTACTATTCAGTCCTCTTTCTTCCTGGGAGCGTGACCAAGATCTCTTTCCTTTTTCTTGCTCTTTCTCTCTGGCTTGATCTTTTCATAATTTAAAACTTGGATTATAAATCTCAGGGTTGGAAGACCTCGACCCCAAGCATTCTCTAGTCTACGTGTCCTGGGGCCAGTTTCTCTGCCTGTCTTTCTGTTCCCTTTGCCTGTTACCTGTGCTCACTGGCATCTCATTGTCCAGTCACAACTCTGGCTGTCACATTCCCTCTCCAGAAAGCTCCTCCCTCAGAACCCCCTGTGCTCACAGACTGCAGTGATACTGTTCTGTCTGAAAAGTCCAAGTGCCACTTTCTAGGTGGGGACCGGAGACGCACCATCTTTTTGCTGAGGGCATTGCCAAGGACATCCAGGTCCCTTCAGCTGCAGTTCAGCTAGATTGGGGTCACTGATGCTGTCTCCCCATCCTAACTCCTACCCTCCCTAAAGCACCAGGGCAGATGGCCGCTGTTTCTCACTCTCTTCTGTCTCCCTCCTAATGAACATGACTTTCTCCTCCAGGGCCTCTTTCAGCAGATGGCAAATGACGACCTGTTCATGTCAAATGTTCCTCTGGGGACGGGGAAGAGTTCTCAGTGGCTTTAAGGAGTGCAGAGTAGCTTTTGGAGACTAGCTCAGGGTAGGACATGGTGGAGGGACATGCCAAGAGCCCCAGATGAGACATCATGAGCCTGCTTCACCTTCTCTCCCACCCCAAGTCCAGTGGGCAGCCACCGTGGCCACCCCTCTGTGGTCTCCGTGTGTCTCCTCTTCCACTGGGCTTCTAGTCCAGGTTCTGTCACCTCTGCTAGTAGCCACTCGCCCTCCCATGTGCACTCCACACGGAGCCACCCTGGGCTCTTCAGTGGAGAGACTGACACAGCCAAGCCCAACTCTGTTAGTCCTGTCCTTGCCCTGAGCTCTGGCCTGGTAAAGTCCCCACAGAGAGCGTCCAGCCAGGGGACTGTCCAAGCCACTTTCCTCCTCCACCAGCTCCTCTTCCCCTGCACCTTGGGCCCTGTGTTTTTCTTCTAGGAGGCTGTGACAAATGGCCACACTCTGGTGGCTTCACTAGTAGAAATTGCTCCCCCAACACTGGAGCCAGAAGTCTAAAATCAAAGTGTCACCAGGCTTGGATCCTCCTGGCGGCTCAGAGACTCTACTCGGTGTCTCCCTCTGCCAGCGTTCCTTGACTTCTGGACATGTCACCTCTGCGTCTGTGTCCCCTCCCTTTCCTATAAGAACCCAGTTATGGGATTTGAGCCCACCTTAGTCCAGCACAACCTCATCTTAATTACACCTGCAGAGACCCTCCTTCCCAGCGGGGTCCCATCCTGAGGGGCCAGGTGGGCTTGGGGTCTGGGGGACTTTTGACTCACTGTCCCTGAGAATTCCCCAAAGGAAGCCCCATCCAGACCTTCCTTCCTTCTCTTCCTCCATCAAAATCCCCCATCTTGCATTCCCAACTTTTGGGTAGGAGGGACCTTCAGTGTAATTCAGGGAACAGGGATGGGAGCACTGGGGGCATTGGTTGTCCCAGCCCTGCCTCTGGCTTGTCTAGCGGCCTGGGACAGTCGCTTCCTACCTGTGGAACGGGATCTGGAACAGATGGTCCCCATGCGCACTGTCTGGGTTGGGTCCTGGAGTAAATCAGGCTAACGTACCATGGCAGGGAACTGACAATTTGTTAAGTCCTTAATCCTTTTTTAAAATTTTGGTACCAGAGATTGAACGCCCAGGGATGCTTAACGAGCCACATCCCAAATGCCCCCCTTTTTTTTGAGACAGGGTCTCACTAAGTTGCTGAGGCTGGCTTTGAACCTGTGATCCTCCCATCTCAGCCCCCGGAGTCATTGGGATTACAAGCAGGTGCCACCACACCCAGCTATTAAGCCGTTAAACAGCGTGGATTTGGGGTCTGGGGAAGGTGTATGTGTAAGCAAGTATCTCCTTCCCGACTTACTGCAGTGGGTGACATATTATTAACGTCGTATCATCCTAAATGTGGTTGACTGCAGTATTTAATGTAGGCGATACCAAGGGCAAGACTAAATGGGGCCTGGCACCCTCTAGGGGAAGGGCAAGTGTATTTCTTGTTGTACACAGAGTAGTTGTATCATGTTAGGCAGAAGTTACTGTTTTTATTTGGACAATGGATCCAGGAGCCCAGCTGATAAGGGGTGGCCTCATGATGGTTAATTTCTTGTCAGCTTGGAGGGTTTGGGGATGAAATCAACTTCTGTTAGAGACTTGTGAGTAAGCAGACTGCCTCCACTACTATGGATGGGCTGTATCCAATCAGTCGAAGGATGAATGGAACGGAGAGAGCAGCCTACCTGGCAAGAGGGAGTTCTCCAGGCCTTCACTCAGTAGTCAGTCCTTAGCCAGAGGCAACCTGGTCCAGACAGGATTCTCCCTTGAAGTACAAGAGGCCTACTTACCATAGCCAAGCTCGGTGGGTAAGACCTGGCAGTAAATCTGGGTAGAAGGCAGAGTCCTGATCACTTTTATTAACTCCAAACCTGGTGGAGACCTTGGACCTCTGAAAGAGCTGACGTGTGGTTGAGCAGGTTGTGCCCAATTCCAGGGAGCCCCTCTGGGTACATCAGCGTAGGGCTGCCTCTGCACACGGGGAGAAATCTGTCTCATTTGCACAAAGGTATGTTATAGGCTAATCTCATCTCTGGTGACGCACAATGAAAGCTCTCTGAACTCATTCGGAGCACTGAAGGAAAAGCCCCACATCCCCAGATCTCCAGCAGAAATCTAGACAGCAAGGCTGTTCTGTCTACAGCGCTGTGAGTATCTTTTGGCCACTCGTAGCAACGCACACGTGCTGGACTGGCGTGCTTAAGAATACAGGACTTCATGGCTGGAGTGATGGCTCAGTGGTTAGAGCGCTTGACCACCACAAGGACTGGGTTTGAACCCCAGCACCACATACACAACTAAGTGTCAGAGAAACAAAGGCCAGATGAAAAGCTAAATAAGATAGATTTTCTCTCTTTAAAAAAAAGGAGGGGGGGGCGGGTGGGAGGGCTGGATCGGTGGCTCGGCAGTTACGGTGCTTGCCCAGCATGCACAAGTACATGGGTTCAAACCCCAGCACCCACATACACAACAAAGTGTCAGAGTGATGAAAGCCATGTGAAAAACTAAATAAAAATTGATTCTGTGTCTATCACTGTCCTTCTCTCTTTAAAAAAAGACTTCATTTGTAATTCACATCACATAACAAACAAAAACTGGACTTGAGGCTTCTAAACATTCTTGCTGCTAGAACTGAGGCTTCCACTGAGCAGGTTTGTGGTCTGTGCTGACCGGGAGGTGGGGTGAGGTCCGTGGCAGGCCCCTCTTGACCTAGACTTGGCCCCTGAACTCCCCAGGCAGAGGGTGGCCTTCATCACCAGCCAGGGGACCCCAGTGACCTCAGGTCACATGTGTGTGTCTCAGAAAACCAAACTCCTCTTCTGAGGAGCTGTAACTCTGCCACCTTCATGAACAGGGCTGACAGCATTTAAGACAGTGTGAACATGGGGTCTGCTTCTTCCGGAGGGCAGCGATGACACGTCACAGAGCACCCTCAGGGATCGGGTGGCCAGGCCATGAAGCACTTGCCATGGTGCCTGGTACACAGGAAGTGCCCTGCAGACCTTGTCTGCTGGGGCTGGGCAGCAGGGGAAGCTGTGCTCAGGACATCTGGAGAGTCTGCACCCAGGGCAGCGCTTGGCTCTGAGCTTGTGAATCTCCTTACAGTTGCATCCACACGCGAGGAGGTCATGAGCCCGCAGTTCAGTGACAAGTGTCTCATCCACGACCCACACCCCCCGGCAAGGGACAGACATTCTCCTCACCAGAAAGAGGCTGCTCACCTGCGTGCACGCAGACGGCACTCGAAGCCCATCAATTTGTACACTTACCGTGTTAATTATTATAAAGGACAAATTGCCCTGCCCTGACGACCAGTGATAAATTCTGTCTCATGTGCTGATTGGGCGCCCATGCATCTTCCCCTGTGAAGAGGAACTCAGTCCTTGGCTTGTTTCAATTTGGGAAATAATAATAATAATAATATTATTATTATTGGAGACAGACCCTCTCCTCTGTCAGAGATATAAGATTCTTTTCCTTCCAAGTTAGTAGCTAACCTGTTGGGGTTCTTACGGATGTCTTGATGTACAGGTTTTATTTCAGTGAGTGTTTGAACATCTTAATTTTTTTTTTACTTTTTTTTTCTGTGCCTCATCTAACAAATTCTTGATGATCCAAAACCTGAGATAGATTTGTTTTTGTTTTTGGTGCTGGGGATTGGATCCAGCAGTGCTGAACAGCTGAGCCACACCCCCAGACCTTTTTTATTTTGAGACAGGGTCTCACTAAGTTGCTGAGGCTGGCTTTGAATTTGCAATCCTCCTGCCTCAGGCTCCCAGATCACTAGGATTTGGGTGTGTGCCACCAGGCCTGGCTTAAAACTAAGATGCACTCCTAAATTCTCTAGACATTTCAAGTTTGGGCGATTATGTGAGATCTTTGAGGCATCTCATCCTAATTTGGTTTACAGAATGACATGTGAGTCAAATGTGCTATTTTGTCATGTAGGTGTCTGTTTCTCCAGCTCCATTTATTCCCCATTTAATATTTTGGTAGGTTTTTTTTTTTTACTTTATTGAGTTGTGCTGTTGTACAATCATAGATGCGTGTGTAGTGACAATATGATGTGCCTCTGATCCTAATTCAGAATCGCCCCTCATCACCCACATCCCAGTCACTAAACTCTTTATATTAGCCCCATATAATGCATTTTTCAGAATCAAATGATTACATAAGTATGATTTAGCTTCTCAGGGGAGTAAGGAGTAAGCTACATTGTTGATTCCCCCTAGATCCCTCCCTATCATCCTCCCCTCTTCCCTTCCCTCCCTTGAAATATCTATGGTTTGCCTAGATTATGTGTTTCTTTGGCTTTGAGTCTAGTACATGAGCTTGACCTTTTACACAAGCCTGGGTTTAGGTCCAGCTCCCACAAATGAGGTAAAACATTCGACCCTTGGGTCTCTGGGTTTGGCTAACTTCACTCAGCATGATTTCTTCCAATGCCATCCATTTACCTTGAAAAGCTGCAGTATCATTGTTTCTAATAGCTGAGTAGAGCTCCATTGTGTGTATATACACCAGAGCTTTTGGATCCATTCATCAGGGAGGGGCATCTGGGTTGATTCCATGATTTAGCTATTGTAAACTGAGCTGCTATGAACATGGATTTTGTTGTGTCGCTGTAATGTGCTGATTCTATCTCTTCCGGGCAAATACCCAGAACAGGGATAACTGGCTCTTATGGTGGATCCAACCCTAATTTTTTTTTTAATTTTTTTTATTAGAATATAGAAATACAGTTGAGGGAGAAACATTATCAAAACATTATCAGTCAGTGGATATAAACTTTGTTATTGAGGGGAAAAACCAGATCATGGATATCCACCTTGAATTTTACCTTTTGCATTTTCCCCCAGAAGAGCTCATGCGTTGAATGGATAGTTTGTGGAGGAATGACATCTGCTTCTGGGATGGTTCCCCCCTCTTCCCGATTTCCAGTCTCCTATGAGTTCTTCATATACCCTCCCCCTCCCCATCCCCCTCCCTATACCTCTGAGAATCCTATAGAGCGATCCCCCTAATGTTCAGACAGTCATTCAATTTGCAGTTTTGCTAGGTTAGCCGTTAGCCCTACT
>PVKS010026472.1:0-28517 GCA_004027875.1 Aplodontia rufa | reverse complement strand
TTAGAAACAATGACATTGCAGCCTTCGAGGGTAAATGGGTGGTTATGGAAGAGATCATGATGAGTAAAATCAGCTTAACCCAGAGATCTAAGGGTCGATTGTCTCCACTCATCTGTGGAGGTGGGGACTAGACCCTGGACAATGAGAAAGTTGGTCTAGAAACATGAGTTAAATTCAGATAAGATGTAATGCTTTACAAATTAATACTATTTTTAGAGTTATAACGGGAAGGGGAAGGGAGGGATAAGGGAGGGTAACTGGGGAGTCACTCCTGGGGACAGTTGCAATGTCCAGAATATATACACATCTTATACACATTTTATATTGTTTTGTTAAAATCTTGTAAGGTTGCTCAAAAATAAAAAAAATTATAAAAAAAAAACAAAAAAAAAAAACTAGGGATGAGACCACCAGATGATCCTGCTATTCCTCTCCTGGGTATTTTTCCAGGGGATTTAGAATCAGCACATTATAGTGACACAGCAATATCTATGTTCATAGCAGCTCAATTTACAATAACTAAATCTTGGAAACAACCCAGATGTCCCTCACTGGATGAATGGATCCAAAAGCTGTGGTACATATATACCACGGAGTTTTACATAGCAATTGGAAACAATGATATTGCCTTTGAAAGTAAATAGATGGCTATGGAAGAAATTATGCTGAGTGAAATCAGCATAACCCAGAGAACCAAGGGTCGAATGTCTTCACTCATCTGTGGAGGCTGGAACTAGACCCTGGCCATTGAGAAAAGTGGTCTACTATCATGTGTTAAATCCAGATAAGGTGTAATGTTACACAATGTAACACATTTGTAGAGATGTTGTGGGAAGGGAATGGAAGGGATAACGGTGGGTATTTGGGGGGGCACTCTTGGGGGTAAATCTAATCTTCAGAATCTATATACATTTTATATTATTTTGTTAAAAACTTGTATGATTGTTCAACAAATAAATTTCTCAATAAAAAATGTTGTATGGACTTCAAAAAAAAAAAGAGTATGTAGAGATACAAATGAGAGGGAAAAATTATCAGACCATCAATAACCAAAGTATATATACATAGTTATCCAGGGGTAATGCCCAAACATGGATGACCACCTTGAGTTTCACCTGTTGCAGTTACCCCCCAGGAGAACTCATGCATAGAATGGGTATCTTGTGGAGGAATAACCTCTGCTTCTGAGATGGTTCGCCTATATTCCCACTCTCCAGTATCTTAGGAGATCTTCAAATACCCTCCCCACCTCCCTACACCTCCCAGTATCCTAGGGTACCATCCCCCTATTATGCTGACAATCATACAGTTTGAGGATATTATTAGTTTAGCCGTTTAACCTACTGCTTCCCCATGTATTCTAGCTTCCACGTATGAGAGAAACCATTCGGCCCTTGAGTCTCTGAGATTGGGATACTTCACTTAGCATAATTTTTTCCATCTCCGATGAGGACCGCTCTTAAAGAAAGAGAGACAGAGAGAATGAGAGAGAGAAAGAATCAGTTTTATTTATTTTTTTCATCTAACCTTTGTTTCTCTAACATTTAGTTGTATATATAGTGCCAGAGTTTGAACCTGGGTCCTCACCCATACCAGGCAAGCATTCCAACCACTGAGCCACCACTCCAGCCCTGTTACTAACTTTTGATTAGTAGATATGTGAAAAAAGAGCAAAATGTGATTTTCAGGAAAATGTGATTTACAGTCAAGAGAAAAATCAGACAATAGAAACAGAACTTGAGATGAATCAACTGTTCAAATTAGCAGAGAAGTGTTTCAGAACAGCTATTATAAAAGTATTTAAGGACTGAGAGGAAATATTGCATAATGAGCTACAATGGGAACCTTCGTTGAGAATTAGAAAATGGAAAAAGGAACTTAATGGACATGTGAAATTGACAACATTAAATGAAGACTTCTCCAGATAGAATTAATAGCATATTGAAAATAACAAAAAATTTTTCAAGAGTAAAGAAATTAGCAAAACCCTGCAAGCCTAAACAAAAGGAAAAAAGGACAGGAACTGGGAATACAGCTCAGTGGTAGAGTGCTTATTTAGTATGCATTCTGGGTTCAATTCCCAGAGTGAAGAAGAAGAGGAAGAGGAGGAAAAGAAAGAAGAAAAAAGGACAAAGCAAGAATGAATAATACCAGGAATAAAAAAGAGGATATCACCAACAGATCCTGAAGCTAGCTATTAAAAGATAATATGATTAAATTTATGTGGATGAATTCAATAATGATGACATATATTCTTTTTTTTTAAGAGAGAAGGACAGAGAGAGAGAGAGAGTGAATCAATTTTTATTGAGTTTTTCACATGGCTTTCCTTGCTCTGACACTTAGCTGTGTACGTGGGTGCTTGGGTTTGAACCCGTGTACTCGTGAATGCCAAGCAAGCGCAGTAACTGCTGAGCCACCTCTCCAGCCCCTACCACATTTACCAAAGCTGCCACAAGTTAAAAGAGATAAACCAAATAGCCCTAGATCTAATAAGAAATTTGATTTGCAGTTTTTAAAAAGCACCTCACCCTGGGGGACGAAAGGGTAAATCGAGACCAGATGGCTTCATTCACTGATGAATTTTATCAATATTTAATGAACAAAACAGAAACATTAGGAAACAGAGGAGGAGAAAATACCTCTCAGTGTTTTTAAGATCAGTATAACCTCAATACCAAAACCTGACAAAGACATCATAGGAAAGTTCCACCACAGGAAAAGACACCTTATGAACATAGACACAAAACTATTTACCACATTGTCTTGGCCCATTTGTGCTGTTGTAACAGAATAGAGATTTATTTCTTATAATTCTGAAGGTTGGGAAGTCTGCATCAAGGGTCCTGCCTCTGGGGATGGCCTTCTTTTTTTTTTAATTCAGAAATTTATTTGTTGAACAATCAAACAAGCTTCTAAAGAAATAATATAATATATACATAAATTCTGAAAATTAGATTTACCCCCAAGTGTCCCCCCAATTACCCACCCTTATCCCTACCCCCACTTCCCAATACATCTCTACAAATGCCTTAGGATGACATTACACCTTATCCGGATTTAACACATGATAATAGACCTCCTTTCTCAATGGCCAGGGTCTAGCTCCAGCCTCCACAGGAGGTTGGCCTTGTTGCTGAGTTGTGCGCTGGTGGAAGAGAGCACATGTTCAGAGGGTGGGGAAGAGAGGGAGGCAAGGGAGCAGCGCTCATCTTCCGATCAGGAACCTGCTCCCCAGACACCTCACCCACTCCCAGGATAATGGATTTAATTCATTTATGATGCCAGATCCCTCATGACATGATTACCTCTTAAAGGTCTTTCAGATCAACTCCTGTTGTGTTGGGATTAACTTGGTGAGACACAGTTAAACCATAGTAAAAATATCAGCAAATCCAGTCAAGCAGCATGTGATGGTTGGGCCAGGAATGGTGGGTTGTTATGATATCCAAAGATCAGTCAGTAGAGTGCACCATGTTACTAAAATAGGGTAGAAAAACATACAGACATCTCAAATGAAGAACAGCAGCTCTAGATGAAATCCACACTCATCTATGACATTAATCCATTGTCTTCCTCATAAAGGATATATACGAAAAACCCTGAGCGCTGATGTTATGCTTCCTGGCACTGAAGCCTTCACGCTCCCGTTGGAAGCAAGGCAAGGATGTCTTTTCACCCTGCTATTCTGCACTGGCCTGGAGGCCTGACGAGCGGAGTACTCTGACTGCTGATGTCCTGGCCACTAGTCCCTGACCAGGGGCTCTGCAAGCCACCACCGTGCCCTCTCCTGCTCCATTGCAAGGCCTCTTGGTTGGGTTACCCTTTCTCAGTTTTGGTAGTGCCACTTGCCACATTCAGGGATCCTTTGCCACCTCTGGAGCTCTTCTGCTTCACTGTGCCAGCACTGGTAGGCACAGGGGTAAATCTGGAGTCTGGCTAACACCCCAAAACCTACAGCTCCCACGGCCATTAGGTTCCCAAGAACCCATGGAGTCGAGAGAAATGGCCCAGATACGGGTGACCCATCACGTCTCCTCTTCATCCAAGGAGTCTATCTCATTTCATGAGTGTGAGAGAATTGCTCCGACTTATCTATTTGCTTTCTAAATTCAGAAGTCAAGCACCTGACCACATTTGGTCCTTGACTTGTGATGGGGTCACATCCTGATAACCCCATCATGAAGCTGAAAACAGCATAGGGAAAAAATGCATTTAATAGGGCTGGGGTTGTCACTCTGTGGTGGAGCGCTTGCCTAGCACACTAGAGGCCCTGGATCATGCACACGCATGCACACTTATGCTCCCCTCACCCACCGAGTCCTACATCAGCAGCTCAGCACACCGAGCACTGGTTACTCATCCTTGTGATCACAAGATGGCTGGGCACTCTGGTGTGTTCTTGAGGTCCAGCAGTGAGGGGAAGGATCTGTTTGAATTAGGTTTTTTGCTGCTGCAACCAAAAGACCCAACAAGAATAATTGTGGAGGAGGAAAAGCTTATTTGGTGCTCGTGGTTTCAGAGGCCTCGGTCCTTGCAGCCAGCTCCATTGCTCTGTGTCCTAGGTGAGGCAGAGCATCATGGCGGAAGGGTGGTGCGGAAGGAGGTGCCCCAGGACATGGCAGCAGGAAACAGAGACTGAGCTCAGTTCACAGAGTACATCCCCAAAGGTGCGTCCCAAATAACTCATCTCCTCCAGCTGCACCCTACCTGTCTACAGCGATCACCCAGTTAATCCATAAAAGTGGATCAATGCGCTGATTAAGTTAAGGTGCTCATAACCCATTCATGTCACCTCTAAACTTCTTTTGCATTGTCTCACACATAAGTTTTTGGGGATTACCTCACATCTAGACCATTATGGGATATACCGTATATGGCTAGTATGTGAAAACTTCCAAATTCCAGATTCAAAACTCAGCTCTACTGAATGCCCATCACTTTCCCACATTATAAAGTGGAAACATTTTTACGTCATCCCATCGTTGTCAGGGACCATCTGCTCATCTTTGTCATCTTACGTTCTTCTGTAACTGTCCCCTTGAGGCTATGTATGCTTCATGGCCACCTGAGTGGGGAAGCAGCAAGGGGCAACAGGAAATGGTGGAGGGGAGAACACATTCGTTTCCAGAACACAAGTGTGCTGCGCTCCTCAGTGGCAGGGGCCTGCTCACATGAGGCCTGGGGCAGGCAGGTGGATGCAGGCGGAAGTACAGAAAGCTCAGAAACAGGTCTGTGCATAGCTGATACCAAATGTGGCCGAGGTGGCACGCAGATCTGTGTCAGAACCCAGTGTTCAACAGTAGTGCTGGAGCAATTGGGTACAAGAGGGCCCTGAGCTTATGCCACCTGCGAAATATGGGAGTTGGGAGACGTGATGCTGAAAGAGATGATAATAAAACCTAGAAAATCAAGATCTTCTAGGCCTTGAGATAAGGAAGGGTCTAGTAAACAGGCCCCCAAAATGTAACCATTAAGGAAAAGACAAATTCGTGTCCACCAAAAGGCATTATAAAGATAACGAAAAGATAAGCCTTAGATTGGAAGAAGAGCTTTGTAACACAGACTACTGACGAAGGATTTACATTCAGAGCATCGAAAGCTCTCTCACCTGCCTGCCAATGAGAACAGCACTGCAAACCCATGAAAAAGAGTAAATGTTTTGAAGAAAATTCCATAAAAAGGAAATCCTCAGCTGTGTGTGGTGGCTCGCAGCTGTAATCCCAGTGACTCAGGAGGCTGAAGTAGGAGGATCTCAAAGTTCGAGGCCAGCCTCAGCAATTTAGCAAGGCCCTGTCTCAAAATAAAAACTAAAATAAAAAGGTTTGGGGATGTAGCTCAGTGATAAAGTGCCCCTTGGTTCAATCCCCAATATAACACACATATATACACACATTCACACAGAAAGGAAGTTCTCATTGTCATTAAACAAGAAAAGATGCTTGATTTCATGAGTAAGTAGGTGTATGCAAATCAAAACCATAACAAGATCCCATCACACACCACTGGACCGGTACAGATTTAACTTGTGATGATCCATAGTGGACCTCATCTAGTGCGGATGGGGATGTGTATTGGTATGAACACGTTGGGAAATAGTTCAGCACTGTCTGATCTAGTTCAGCACACATACTCCGTGATCTAGCAATTCTATCCCAAGGTATTTGCCCAATAGCAATGCATGGCATATGCATAAGGATTCATATGCAAGAATGCTCATAATAGGACTGGGATGTAGTTCAGTGGGATGCTTAGCATGAGTGACACCCCGGGTTCCGTAAGCCAGTGCCACCAATTAAGAAAAATGCTCATAACAGCCAAACATTGGGAACACCCAAATGTCCACAAAAAGTGGATGAATAACTTAACAATAATTTAAGGTAAGTACATATTTATACCATGAAATCCTATTTAGCAATGAAAACTAACAAAAGATTGCTACACCTAGCAATAGATGAATCCCCCAAATGAGGGCAAGATATGAGCAGAAAGACACACTGTGTGCTTCTAGTTATTTAAAATGAAAGAAACAGGGGTTGGGGATTTAGCTCACTGGCAGAGCGCTTGCCTAACACACGCAAGGTCTGGAGTTTGGTCCTCACCCCTGAAAAGAAAAAAAACAAATAAAATTAAAGAAACAATTGAAATCACACAATATCATCTAGAAATTAATCCAAAGATGTAGCATTACTAAGAAAAGGAAAAAATCATCAAGAAGTCAAGACAGTGATCAAATTTTGCAGAGGAGGAGTATTTGGAGTTCAATAAACACACTTTGTTTACCTGATATTTATGTAAAAATTATTATTTAAACTGTATGTATGCTAAATGGCCTCTTTTATGAGTCATCTCACTAAAGACATGAGTTTAAAAATGGAGTTGGGGATATAGCTCAGTGGTAGCATGAGTGAGGCCCAGGGTTCAATCCTACTGAGGCAAAACCAACAAAATCAGACGGACAAGGTGGCTCATACCACCGTGAAATCCCAGAGGCTCTGGAGGCTGAGGCAGGAGGATCGCAAGTTCAAAGCCAGCCTCAGCAGTTTAGCAAGGCCCTGAGCAACTTTTCAAGACCCTGTCTCAAAATACAAAATAAAAGAGGCTGGGGATGCGGCTCAGTGATTGAGTGCCCCTGGGTTTCATCCCTAGTATGAAAAACAAAATGAGAAAATGAACTTTCAGCACTGCATTCTATATCCATTCAAATGGATCTTCCTGAAGACCACTCTGCAAGAAAATGTCCACTTAGTGGTAAGAATAAACATCAAGCTATAGAACTAGGTATATTATGATCTCAGCACAGAAGTGTGCATATCCACAGAGAAAAGACTCAGTGAAAAGGCCTCAGACATGCTAGCAGTGATTATTATTTTTTTCTCTTTTGGGGGGCACCAGGGATTGAACTCAGAGGCACTTAATCACTGAGCCACATCCCCAGCCTGTTCCTTAATTTTTACTTTTAAAATTAATACATTTTTAACTTTTATTTTTAAAATATTATTATTATTATTATTATTATTATTGAGACAGGACCTGGCTAAGTTGCTGAGGCTGGCTTTGAACTTGAGATCCTACTGCCTCAGCCTCCCTAGCTTCTGGGTATTACAGGCCTACGCCACTGCACCCAGGTTGATTCTTTCCTTTTGTATACTCTCCAATAATTCCTAAAATTTCCTCAATAAGCAGATATAAATTTTGTAGTTTTAAATAAGGAATGAATAAATGTTATTGAACTTTTCTGCAGGAAGGTATGAAATAAGACTTACCAAATTATTTCTATCAGTTAGAATTCAGTGCGAGAAATGGGAACAGCTCAAGGCATTTCCTGCACTAAGTTATTTGATAGAGGGGCCTGGGGACGCTGAAAAAAAGAATCATGAACTGAAAGGCTTGAACAACAGAAACAGAGCAACTCAGTCATGGAGGAGAGAAGTCCAAGGTCAAGGTGTCCGTGGATGGAGGAAAGGATCTGCTCCAGGCCTCTCCCCTTGGCTGGCAGAGGGTGGCCTTCCCTCTGGCTTGTCTGTACCTCCAACCTCCCTCCCTTTTTCAGGACTAGCCACCACTCCAGCCCCCAGGACTGTTTTCATATAGGATTAGTGTCCACTCTACTCCAGTATGACCTCATCTTAACTAATGACATATGAAACGACCCTATTTCCAAATAAGGTCACTTTCTGAATTCTAGGGATTTTGGACCCAAATGAATGCAGAACAGTGTTGTTCAAGGTTTTTTATTTATTTATTTTATTGTTTAAAGACAGAAGGACAGAGAGAAAGAGAGAGGGACTCAATTTTTTTTATTGAGTTTTTCACATGGCTTTTGTTGCTCTGACACTTGGTTGTGTACGTGGTGTTGGGGTTTGAACCCGCCTGACCGCTGAGCCACGGCTCCAGCCCCTGTTGTTGTTCTTAAGTGTGTATAATGAGGAGGAATAAACCTTGAGATTCTCTGCAGAGGAAGCATGGAGGCAGCCAGCCATCAGCGCTGTGCGGGAGGGGACATCTGAAGGCCAGACCCCTTAAGGGCATGTCTGAGGCCATACATTGACGCTGAGTACACTGACATCGATGGTCCAAAAATATTCCTCCAAGTGATTACTTGCTTGACTGCAGGAGCCGAGTCAACTTACAACCCATCCAATTCTTCTCCACAAGGGCTCTTCTGTGGGGCCCAGCAGGTCCCTGCTGCACCCCCTCCCCTTCCAATATTCCCTGAGTCCATGTGCCACCTGGCTGGAGCCGGCCCCTGGGGCTTGGGGTTCCCACACCTCTTTGTCGTGCTGGGTAGAGCTGGTTTGGAGCCTTGGAAAGTATTCAGAGAGCAGAGAGAGGCCCCAGGAGAAACTGATCTCTTTATCTGGACCAGGAAAGGCTGGGCCTCAGGGTTGGGACACATGGTTGTTTCCTCCCACAGTTGCTGCAGTGTCCCCGAATGAGAAGGGGGCCTCTCGGTGCCGGAAATGCCTCTCTCTAGAAGCCAGCCTCAGGAGGGCCTGGCTCCACTTCTCCCTGCTGGGACGGTCCCCTTCAATGATAAGCGGTCATCTGTGGCCAGAGGTCTGGGAGCAGAGCCACGTGGTTCCCAGCGAGGGTTTCTCCTTTCCCTCCTGGCAGGTGTGGGCCAGGATAGTGCAAATGGGCCTGTCCTCTTTGGTCACTCTGAGGCTTGGATTTTGTCCCTGGGCAGGCCCCAGAGATGCCGGCTGGTTTTCTCCAGTGGAAGATGCTGCTTGGTTTGTATCTAGCAGACCCTGGGAAAGCAAGTGTGGAGAGGAAGGTCGCCTTCCACTGAGCAGCGGCTGCTGGCTGGGCTGGAAATGACCCGGGGTTGATGGGTTTCTACTTGGTACTTGTTGGAGGTTATTCCCTCTGTTCTGGGGATTGTTCACCCAGTCCCCTATTCATCCTATCCTCCCTTCCTCTACCGCTCCTTCCTCCTCTTAACCTTGTGGTCAAATTACCCACACCACTTCATAACTTTCCTACTGCATCCTGCCACAGCATTGCTCAAAACCTTCCATGCTTCCTGTAGCCTGGAGTGCTGCGGGTCACACCATGGAGCCCTGGGAGTTGCTTGGAGCTTGTGAAAGATCAGCCCCTCCCCAGGTTCCACAGCAGACCCAGCAATCAGAGCACAATGGGGTTGCCCAAGGGCCTGAATCAATTTTTTATTTAGTTTTTCAGGTGGCCTTCGATGCTCCAACAAACACTCTATTGTGTATGTGGGTGCTGGGCCTTGCTCATGCCAGGCAAGCGCCGTAACTGCTAAGCCACCGCTCCAGCTCGGTGACTGTTTTTTAATGTACATGTATGTATGTGTATGTGTATGTGTATAGATATATACACACGTATATGTGTAATAAAATATACATAACATTTACCATCTTTTTTTTTTTAAGAGAGAGGAACAGAGAGAGAAAAAGAGAGAAATAATTTTTAGTTTTTCATATTGCTTCGTTGCTGTGTTGCTTCGTTGTGTACATGGTGTTGGGGTTTGAACCTGCGTACTTGCACGTGCAAGGCAAGCACCGTAACCGCTGAGCCACTGCTCCAGCCCCCATTTACCATCTATTTTGGTTTTTTTGGTATCAGGAATTGAACCCAGTGGCGCTTAAACATTGAGCTACATGCCCAGCCCTTTTTATTTTTTAATTGGAGGCAGGGTCTTGCTAAGTTGCTTGGGGCCTTACTAAGTGGCTGAGGCTGGCTTTGAACTTGGCCTCCTCTTGCCTCAACCTCCTGAGCCACTGGGATTACAGGTGTGTGCCACCACTCCTGGCAATATTTACCATCTTAACTTTTCAGTGCATACTTCAGTGACCTCAGGTACTGCTGTGGGCTGAATGTCTATGTTCCTCACAAAATCTGTGTGTTGAAGGCCTAAATCTGTGTGATGCTATGAGGTAGGGGTTGCTTTGGGAGGTGATTAGATTTAGATGAGGTGGTAATGGGGAGCCCCCATGATGGGGCCTCTCATGAGGAAGACCAATGTCTGACTCTCTCTCTCTCTCTCTCTCCCCCTTCCTTTAAGGTCATGTGAGCACACACCAAGAAGGTAGCCTACTGCAGGTCAGGAAGAGAGCTCTCATCTCCCCTCAGTCCTGCTGGGACTCTGGTTTAGACTTCCGGCCTCCAGAATTTCAAGAAAGGAAATATCTGTTGTTGAAGCCACCTAGTCTATGGCATTTGGTTATGTTATCTTGAGTAGACTCAGAAAAACAATTTAAAAGGAGGAGCTTCATTTTGGCTCATGGTTTCAGACCATGAGTGCTTGGTCCCATCACTGTGGGCCTGTGGTGAGGCAGAGCATCACGGCAGGAAGTGTGTAGCAAAGCAGAGCTGCTCACCTCATGGGGGCTGGGATGCAGAGGAAGAGCAAAGAAGAGGCCAGGGATGCAAACCCTCCCAGAGCACACTCTCAGGGGCCTCCTTCCTCCACCCAGGCCTCCTCCTGCAGTTTCCACCCCTCCCAATAGTCCATTCCATCAAGAGCCCAGGATGGATTAATCCACTGGTGAGAGCAGAGCCCTCGTGATCCAGGCGCTACACGAAAGCACCACCTTCGAACCTTGCTGCACTGGGGACCAAGCTTTCCACAAGTTAGCCTTTGGGGGACATTCCAGATCCAAACTGTAATGTGTCTGTCAGCCCTTCCACTCTTCATCCCCATTCAGCTCAGATCTGACTCCTTTTCCTGCCTGTTTGACCTGCAGAGCTGCCCGCTCCAGGGATCCCCAGTAGTCAGAGGTGGGGAGAGGACTTTCCCTGGGTTCTGATTCCCAGGCTCCGCTCATCCTGCCTACAGCTTCTGCCTGTAATTGATGTCTGTAGCTTTCACAACAGGGTGAGTCTTCAACAGCAAAAGTAGCTGATGCAAACTGACCAAGGAGACACCCAGCATCCTCTTCCCTGCCCAGGCTTCCGCCATGTCCCCTGGGACAGCTGGAGGCAGCATCATCCTCCACCCACGACTCCAGGGCAGCCTGGGGCAGAGGCCCAGCCCTGGCCCAGGAACACAGGGGTCCTCAGGGACTTTTCCACAGGGAGGGTGAGGAAAGGTGAGGGATTCCAGAACAAATAACCTGGTGTCCTGTTGGTTTGGGGCGTGTGGCTTTTTTCTTTTGCAGCTGTGCTCTCTCTAAAGATTTTCCACCCCCCAGCCCAGGAAGGGGAAGCCGCCTCCGGGTGTCAGAAAGGGCTGAGCCATTCCATGGAGAGCCACTGGTGTTGGTGAGTCAGTCCCTTGGGGCGGTGGGAACAGAATGGAGGCTAGTGCTTCTGGTGGGAGGGAGGCGGGGAGAGTGGCTGGACCCGGGACTGGGGGTGTGTTAGTCAGCTCTTCATCGCTGTGACCCAAATACTTGACAAGAACAATTTAGAGGAGGAAAAGTTTCTTTTGGCTCCAGGTTACAGAGGTTTCAGCCCATGGTTGGCTGGCTCCAAAGCAGAAACAGCATGGTGGAAAGGTGTGGCAGAGGAAAGCTCAGCTCATGGCACAGAGAGAGAGAGAGAGGGGAACAAGATTCAGTCTCCAAGGGCACAGCCCCAGTGATGTACTTCCTCTGACCATTCCCCATCTGCCTACGGTTTCCACCACATCCCAGCAGTCCATTCAAATGATCAATCCATCAAATGAATTCATCCAGTTAAGGCTGGAGCCCTCATGATCCAATCACTTCCAAAAGCCACACCTCTGGAAATTGCTGTATTTGGAGCAAGTTTTCAACACAGGAACTTTTGGAGAACATTCCAGATCCAAACCATAACAGGGGGCCACCCCAAAAGAGGGGCAGGAGACAGGTACTGAATCGTACTCTAGCAACACAAGGTCAGTCTTCATTTTGTCAGCAGCTCAGTGCCCAGGTTTGGGGATAAGGAGTGGCTGTGTGTGATGTACCTGGAGGCTGCATCCCTTGCTGGTGGCATAGGCCTAGGTAGTGGCTAGAGTGGACAAGGACCCACTTCTTTCCCAAATCGTACAGAAGGACTCAGCTCTCAGCTCCTGGATGACCCTGAACATGACCCATTGATACTGAACTTGCCAATGGAGGAGGGCCGATGGATGGAAGTGAAGACAGCTATGACCAATATCCCTCCTGGGGCAGGGAGATTGGTCCCCCACACCTGTCTGTGCCAGGCTTTACTGTGGGAATGGGTTCAAGTATTAGTTGCTTGTCAAAGATAATTTTTTTTAAGTTTAGAAATTTTAATTTGAAGAAATGTGTCTTGTACCCAGAGATTGTGGAAGAAGTTGTATGCTACACATTACGGTAGCAGTTCTCTCTGCTAGTGTTGATTTCGTGAATGTCCCCATCCACCATGTCCCCAGGTGTGCTTTGAGAGTCCCACTTCTGCCGCTTTGGATTGCATCAGAGCTCAGCCCAACAGAGAGTTTCCAAGGGTGGGTAATGGATGAGACTGGTGACCCCTCACTTTATGGAGAGCTGGAGAGTCAGGCCCTGGGCTAAGCACTGGAGCAGCATTTCATTTCATCTCAATCACTGCATGAGTTAGAAGCTGTTCCCATCTCCATTTTATAGGTGAGGGCTATGACAGCAGATTACACAAGGAGGAGTTCAGCGTGGCAGGATGGGGTGGAGGTGGGAGGCTGGTCCCAAGCTGGAAGCGGCTGCTTCTCAACTGTGACTGTGACTGTCACTCACCACAGGGCCTCAATTTCTCCATCTGTTGGGGAAGTTGTTGTAGCCTGACACTGGCCACTTCGTATTTGTTGAGTCCACCGGTAGTGGCATTTCTGGGGGGTGGGAAGGAGCTTGCACTCTGGGCAGACCCAAGTCAGAGATGGGAGCCTCGAGCACATGCTTCATTTCTCTGAGTTTCAGCTTCCCCATCTGAAATGCAGAAGAGTTATACTTTATAATTAGGAAGAATGAATGAGATCACCTGGGACTGGATTGATTTCACATATTCAGTTCAGGCTGTATCAGGACCTTTCTTTTTCCCTCTGCTGGTAGAGAGTAAGACTAGAAGGTCTGGGGCCCTTGGCCTCAGTCATTGCTATGCCAGGTACTGCGACACACTTGACACTGAAGACTCCCCAAGCCTTAGAGACTGCGGGATAGTGCCCCTAATTCAAAAGAACCAGGATTTGGAAATGAAGTGGAAAGCTGGGAAATGGGCTCAGCATGTTTCCTTTCTCTCCATGGGCAGGAAACATGACAATCTGGGGCTCTCTTCCCTATTTCTTGAAGACAGGCAGAAATGCCAACGGCTTCTGCTAAGGAAAGAAGAGAGAGAGAAAAAAAAAAAAAGGAAGGAAAAGAGAGTGTGTGCACTTTGATTTTTACATCTAGTTTTTGTTTTTCCTCCACTTAGTTGTGTATGTGTTGCTGGAGATCAAACCTGGGTCTTTGCTCATGCCAGGCGAATGCTCTACTGCTGAGCCACCTCTTCAACCCCTACAGGTTCATTTTGTGCCAGTTTGAGTGCTTTGTGTACCTTGGTCACTTACCTCTTTCAGAGTTCCACAAGACCACAAGGCATCATGGAGGAGATGGCCACGCACTAATGTACCGTCCTTCTGACATTGGACGTAGGGCCATTTCCAGGGTCAGGTTAGATGTTCTAGACAAACATAACCATTGCTTCCTTAAGCTATTGTACTATTAGAATCGGGTGATCTAAGCAAAAGAAGATGGATTTTTTTTATGGTGTTTTGAAAGATAGTTGGAAAATTTCTTTTCAAAGATACCATGTGCTAATTTGCAAAACCAAAATAAATTACTTGTAATTTTTAAAGATAGAGAAGGGGCAGGGAAAGTTCACCAGAATGTGTCTTTATCCCTTGGAAGGCTCTGGCCTTAGTGTTTCTGGAAGGTTCTAATCAGAAGCTCTATTTTGGGGACCCTGACTGGAGCAGCAGAAGATGCTCGGCCAGCTGAGTGATAAGATTACTGGAGGACTGTTCCTGGCTGGGCTAAGTGCCTCTTGTGCAGGCTTCAGTCTGGGGACCTGGCACAGAGCAGAGGGACTTGTCCCAGAGCTTGTGCTTTAGTCGGAGAGGAAACGGCATCTGTGATTGCTGCCCAGGACCTCCCAGGTACAGGCAAGGCTGGCTGTCACCAGGACCAGGGGTGCACTGAGAAAGTGGGCAACTCCACCCAGGCCAGAAGGTTCTAGCGTGAGAGGCATTCTGGGTCCAGCTCAAACAGAACAGAGCCCTTGGAGAAACCATAGGAAGAAGAATCTGTTGAGCATAACAGTCCCCAGGGCAGACAAACAGTACAGGTGTCCAGGCAGGGCCCACTGGCTTGGGGGGAGGGGGAGGCTCACTCCACAAAGGCTGAGCCACAGACCCGTGAACGTCCCCCAGCAGAGGCGGCAGTCTTTTCTGTGTTTTCTGGTATAGAACCTGCACTTCCTCTTCCGCCTCCTCAGAGTGAGGTCAAGCCATCAGCAGGCGCCTGCCCAGGATATAAAGATGGGCACAGTTTCATTTCCCCTCAGGGAGCTGCGAGGCTATGTGGGGACAGGAGCCTGCAAGGGCCTGCATTTGATCACGTAGAACAAATGACAGATAAAACCCAAACCACTTCCTGCGGGGGCGGTGCCTGGGGTGTCAGAGACCAGCTCGCTGTCCTCACGTCTGCTACCACTGAAGTGAGATTTCGGGGCTTCTTAGGTCAGTGGAGTTGAGAATGCTTTCCCGGGGCTTTTCCAGCTGTGCAGTTCCATATCAAAGTCACCAACAACCATCAAAACACAAAAACAAAGCAAAACAAAAGAGAATACAGCAAGAGCTAAAACTTACAGAGGACTTTTCACATCCTAACTGGGTGGGAGATGCTAGTCTCATTACTTCCATTCTGTAATGAGAAAACGAAGCACAGAGAGGTCGAGAAACTTGCCACAGGTCACATGGCTAGTGACTTGGGAATCAAATCAAGAGAATATGGCTCCAGAGCCCGGGCGTTCAGTCACCGTGAAACGGGAGTTTCTGGGCTTCTGTTGGCAGGTGGGGTCTGCGTAAGCTGCAGGCCTCTGCAGCTGAGAACGTGATGCAGCTCTCAACAGCAGGCTATGCCCTCCAGGATTGCAGCAGACCTCGGCAGCTCGCACCAATCTCTTCTCTCTGGATTCTGGTCTCATGAAGTCACAGATGAGGATGAGTGAGCCTAAGAGTAGGATTTGCCAAATGTGAATAGAAGCAGAACTCCCACAGGGCAAGAGGGGACCCAACAGAGGTGGCTGCTTGAGCCTGCTAGTCTAAGGCTTTATATGCACTTGGGTCAACACCGTTTGCCCAAATTTATGCTGATCAGGTTTTGGAAAAGTACTAGTGCTATGACCCTTGAGTCTGAACTTCCATTCAGGTCGGTCCCGCTTCCATTTTCTTGCCTGTGGCCTGCAATCCCAACTTGCCCAGAGGTTGAGGTCTGTGGACAGTGGGTGCTTGGGGGATCAGAGCTGGGGCACTGTGTGGAGCAGGTGTCTGTGCTAGCTCCCTGTCCCTCAAGCCCCCACCAGCACGGTGGGTTCTGCGTGGTCACTGCCCAGTGCTTGCTGCTGGCACTCCAATCTGCCGGGGACTTGGCTTTGACTGCACTACACAGCCTTTTGGTATTGTACAATGACAAATGTGCACACACATACCTGCCTAAAGGAACTCTCAGGGCTGACAACTAGAGCTGGAGGCAGAGTGGTCACTCTAAAGCCAGTAGACCTGAGACTGCATCCCAGCACGGCTGCTTACCAGCCAGGGGGCACTGGTGAACTGCACCACTTCCGGGTAGCCTTGGTTGCTTCCTTTGTAAAATGAGAGTATAGGCCCTAGGGGGGCTGCAAGGGCTTGAAGCTGCGTTCACAAACACTTGTGTCCTGTAGCCTCCCTCTCGGTGGTGGACGTAGCAGGAATATGCATCTCAGTCTCCAGTCCTCTTCCCTCCCCTGTGCCCGCTCAAGGTTTCATGACTGCCCTGGGTGTAGGGACAGCTCCTCCGCCTGTCCTGCAGCATGCAGCGCTTGGGAGACACAGACGTTGCAGCAATGTGAGCTTCGCTGGACAAGGCTGGTGTTTTGCGTGTGGCCTGCCATAAGACGCGACAGTGTACGGTAACAAATAATGCTTTCCCTCTTCCTGCCCACCCCTCCGCCACCCCCAAGGGCTCCCTGAGCAGGCTGTCTGATGTTCTGCTCTCGGTTCTGTCATGATGGCCGGGGGGGACCTGTAGTCTGCAAGCCCAGAGCACCGTGTCCTGATCTGGTACAGGAGTGGAACTTGTCCACCAGAAATATCCAAGACCCCAGTGGATGCTCAAAACCACTGGCAGTATCTACGTACAGAACTGTGTTTCCCGCTGTACCCACCTCATTGGGTTAGAGCTTAATTTATAGCTTAGGCAACAACAGTAATAAACAATTATAATACATTGTAATGAATTGTTTATTTCAGGAATTTTCTGTGTAATATTTTCTGATTGGGATTGGCTGCGGGTAAATGAAATCACAGAGCAAAAAATGTGGCTAAGGAAGAACTATTGTAACCAGTTTCCTCCTCTGGACTCACTCACCTCTGAATTCCAAAAAGGGTTGTCTGGGACCTTTGTCATCTTTGTGATGTCCTGGTTCTATGGGACAAAGCAAGAGTGCCAAATTATCATCATCATATACATTTTTTAAAATTTTATGATTTTTAAAAAATTTTATTGAGGAGTTGTGCTGTTGTACAATCATAAATACATATGTAGTAACAATATGATGCACCCTTGATCCTAATCCAGAATCACCCCCCATCACCCACACCCCAATCTCTTGACTCTTCTATATTTTCCCCATTAACAGATCTAAATGTCCCCCATCTATATATATCCGTATATATATATATATAGTTGTGCAATTTTCCAGAATTAAATTATTGCATAAGTATTATTTGGTTTCTCAAGGGAGTAAAGAATAAGCTACATTATTGATTCTCCCCAGATTCCTCCCTATCATCCCTCCCTTTCACTCCCACCTCTTCTTCTCACCCCCCCATATCTATGGTTCCCTTAGATTATGTGTTGCTTTAATTTTAGTGAGTCTAGTACAAGAGCTTGACCTTTCACCCAAGCCTGGGTTTTACTTTAGCCTCCACAAATGAGGGAAAGCACTTGACCCTTGAGTCTCTGGGTTTGGCTAACTTCTTGCATTGCCATCCACTTACCTTCATAAAATCCTTGCTTCTAATAGCAGAGTAGAACGCCATTGTGTAATCACAGTTTTTGGATCCATTCATCCAGTGAGGGGCATCTGGGTTGATTCAATAGTTTAGCTGTTGTAAATTGAGCTGCTGTGAATATGAACATTAATTTTGCTGTTTTACTGTAATGTGTTGATTCTAGCTCTTCTGGGAAAATGCCCAGAAGAGGAACAGCTGGGTCATAAGGTGGATCCATCCATGGGTAAGTTTGCTTGTTTATTTGTTTTAAGAGAGAGGGAGAGAGAGAAAGAGAGAGAGAGAGGGAATCAATTCTATTTAGTGTTTCATGTGGCTTTCATTGCTCTGGAGACATGGTTGTGCACATGGTGCTGGGGTTTGAACTCGCATACTCGTGTACGCCAGGCAAGCACTGTAACTGCTGAGCCACTGCTTCAGCCCCCAACCATAAGTTTTTGAGAAGTCTCCAAACTGCTTTCTAGAGCAGCTGTACCTGTCTGCAGTTCAACCAACAGTGTGCTAGTGTTCCTATCTCTCCACAGCCCCTCCAGCATCTGTTACTGTTTATATTCTTCATCTTTGTCAGACTGACTGGAGTGGGGTGATATCTTAATGTAGTTTTGATTTGCATTTCTCTGATTACTAGTGATTTAGAACACTTTCTCCTGTATTCATTGGCTTGCTTTATTTCCTCTGTTGAGAAGTTTCTGTTTAGCGCTCTGGCCCATTTATTGATTGGATTGTTTGTGGTTTTGATATTAAGTTTTTTGAATTCTTTGTAAATTTTAGATATCAGTCCCCTGTTGGAAGAATCACAGACCATGATTATCTTCCATTCTGCAGGTTCTCTCTTGACAGTGTTGACCAAATCCTTGGCTGAGCAAAAGCATTTTAGTTTAATGGCATGCCATTCATTGATTTTTTTTTACTTTAATTCTTTTTGCTTTCAGAGTCTTGATCAGAAAGTCTTTGCCTACTCCCATACGCTGGGGTGTTGCTCCTAATTTTTTTTCAAGCAGTTATAAGTAGCTGGTTTAGTTCCTATTTCCTTGATCCATTTTTATTTGATTTTTGTGCAAGGTGAAAGATAAGGATCTAATTTCCACTTTCTGCAAATGGCTGTCCAGTTTGTCCAGCCCCATTTGTTGAATAGGCTGTCTCTCCTCCATGCTATATTTTGACCTTTGTCAAATAGCAGATGTTTAAAGACCTGTGGGTTTGTCTCAGAGTCTTCTATTCTATTTCACTGGTCTTCATGCCTATTTTTAAAATTTTTTTTTAAAGAGAAAGGGACAGTGAGGGGGACGGGGAATAAATCTAATTTTCAGAATATATGTATATTATATTATTTTGTTGGAAACATGTTTGATTGTTCAACAAATAAATTTCTTAATTAAAAAAAGAGAAGGACAGTGAGAAAGAGAGAATCAATTTTATTTATTTATGGCTTTCATTGCTCGAACACTTCATTGTGTACATGATGCTGGGTCCTTGCACATGCCAGGCAAGCGTTGTAACTGCTGATCCACCACTCCAGCCCCTGTCACATAAGTTTTGATGTGTCTTCATTCTCATTTGCTCCAATAATTTCTTTATTTCTGCTCTCATATCTTCATACATACAAGGAGATTGAATAATACCCTGTTAAGGGAAGAATGGATCCAATTCTTCATTTAACAGGGTATTGTTCAATCCCCATGTATGTATGTATTTTCTGTTATAATTTTTGCTGTTAATTTCTAGGATCATGGTGTCATGATCTGATAGGGATAATATCTACTTTTTATATTTGCTGAGATTTCCTTTGTGAAGTAGAATCTGATCTATTTTGGAGAAGGATTCATGAGCTGCTGAGAAGATAAATTCAGCCAATTTGGGTGAATTTCTTTGGATGTATGGCTCCATTTGATTTATGCAGTTGTTTAGGCTGGAGATTTCTTTATTGTTTATTCACTTTGCTGATCTGTCTGTTGGTGATAGAGGAGTATGAAAGTCTCCCAGTATTATCATGTTGGAGTCCATAAGTGGGTTTATATCATGGAGTATTTTTTCCACATACTTGAGTACATTGGTGTTTGGAGCATAGATATTTACTATGATTATATCTTCCTGATGTGTTGTTGCCTTTACTTATTTATCTCTTCTGATTAAATTTATTTGAAATCTACTTCATCAGATATCAATATTGCAACACCAGCTTGCTTTCTGGCCACAAGCCTGGTGGGGTTTTCCCCATCCTTTTCCCCTCAATCTGTGGATGCTTTGGTTGTAAGATGGGTGTCCTGTAAGAGCATATTATTGGATTATTGTTTTTGATCCAATATGCTAATGTGTGTCTTTTGATTGGCGCATGAAGACCATTCACATTCAGTGTTAGGATATTTATGTAGTTGTGGTTTATAGTCATTGTATTTTATTAGTGAGCCATGGGCTGACTTGGCTGTCTTCTTGATAGTGTGTACTTTTATTGAATTTCCTCTGTGAGTTTTGTGGATTGTTTGCTTGTTCTTCTATCTGGAATTTATTTATTTTTTATTTTTTAGAGAGAGGGACAGCAAGAGAGAGAGAGAGAGAAACAATTTTTATTTAGTTTTTCACATGGCTTTCATTGCTCTGAGACTTTGTTGTGCACATGGTGCTGGGGTTTGAACTCTCATACTTGCACATGCCAGGCAAGCTGTAACCACTGAGCCACCACTTCAGCCCCTGGAATTTACCTTTAAGTATTCTTTGTAATTCTAGTTTTCTGTTCATGAATGGTGCAAGCTTGATCTTATCATGAAATGTTCTTATTTCCCCTTTGAATTTGAAGCTGAGTTTTGCTGGGTATAGTATTCTTGGCTACAGGTTGTCATTCAGAAATTGAAATATTTCCTTCCAGGATCTTCTTCCTTCTAAGGTCTGAGTTGAAAAGTCAACTGTGATCCTTATTGGTTTGCCTCTGAATGTGATTTGGCAGTTCTCTCTTGCAGCTTTTAATACTCTTTCCTTGATTTCCCCATTACACAGTTTGAACATGATGTCTCAGCGAGCTTCTTTCTCTCTCTCTCTCTCTCTCTCACTCTCTAAAGAGAGAAAGACAGTGAGAGTGAGAGAGAGAGAGAATCAATTTTATTTAGTTTTTCATGTGGCTTTCATTGCTTGAACACTTTATTGTGTATGTAGTGCTGGGATTCGAACCTGCATTCTTGTGCGTGCCAGGCAAGTGCTGTAACCACTGAGCTACCACTCCAGCCCTGAGCTTCTCTTTTGATTAGGCCTATTGGCTGTTCTATTAGCTTCCTGGATGAACATATGACTCTTTTAATATGGGAAATTTTTTTAAAACTACTTTGTTGTGAATGTTCATTATGCCATTTGTTTGCATTTCAATTTCTTCTTGTATTCCAATTATTCCTATATTATTTCATCCCTGATTTCATCCCAGACACTTTGCAAATTTCTGATCATGCTTTCTGAGTTTTTTTTGTTGTTGTCCATGCACTCAAGTTACTCAGCCTATTCTCATTATCAGAAGTTCTTTCTTTGATAAGAGTTTTTTTTAATCTCTTGAGTTTTCTTAATTAGTTCCTTCATTAAATCTTCTTTTAGTTTCTTGTTCTTTTTAGTAAGATTATTGATAATTTTTTTTCTAGATTTTTATCCTGCTCCCTGTCTATGGGCTTCTTGGTAGGGGATTTTTGGTTTTGAGGTGAACCTTTCCTATTTTGGTTGCTCAGTTTTTGAAGAGCTTCTTCTGGATCTTTGAATTGAGGTTTCCTGTGCTGAATCAAGGCAGGTCTTCAGGTACCTCTCCTTGCAGGGCAAAAGGTCAGGTCAGACTCCACCCCTCTGGTGACCACCTTCTCCCAGAAAGCTGTTTCTGCCTGGAGCTTCGTTTTGCTGCACCTTTTGGATCTAGCTCCAGGGTGTGGATCTGGAACCTGTTGGGGGTGATGGATTGTTGAAGAGCAGTGGTGGGGGTGCATTGCTGTTTTCTGGGGTCTTGAAGGTGCAGGGCTGGCTGGAACAGGCCTGCCTGAATGCCACACTGGGACCAGAGACCCTTAGTGGAGGGATGGGCCCAATACATCTGAATCAGGTGGGTATGTGCTGCAGCCAGATGGCTCTGGGTGGGGGTCCCTGGGTGTCCTGGGTGCCCGCCAGGCAGGTACCAGAGTCCTGGATCCACATAGAGTGGGTGGGGTGTCTCTGAGTGTGGGGGGTCTTCCTCAGGGGTGTCCTAGGCACCAGCCATCTTGGGACCAGAGTCCACCATCATATATATTTAATGACAATTTAGATTTCAGTTTTATTTTCTGCTCCCAATTAAATAGACTGAGAGAATTGCAAGTGTAGGTTCCTGGCACTGTGACAATCAATGAAGATCCTTTTCCTGTTTCAGAGAATGGGTAGTGGGAGGGTCACACAGGGCCAGGCCATCTATTTCAGTGGGCTGTACTTTCAGAAAGGAATTTCCCTCCTTCCTTGTCCTCCTTCTTTATACATTCTCTCAGCACTTCTAGCTTTGGTTCCTTGAGGGAGGGGCCACCTCTGACTTTCTCAGACTTACTCTCCTGTGTCCCACCCTGTCACACAGCTCCTCTCTTTCCTAACCTCCTACATCCCTTCTGCTCCCTTGTGTTGGTAGACAACATCCTTTTACACCACATAGTCACAAGATGGCTGCTTTGTCACCAGCAACACATCTCCTTTCCGAGCATGAAAATTAGGAAGGTGAGAGAGGCAAAGTATTGACTGTTTGTTCAGATGAGATTCTTTCTTCAAAAGCTTTCATCTTCATTGGCCAAACCAGGACCACATGGCCACCTCTGGGAAAATGAGTATTTTAGAAGGACATATTTTACTTCCTTCCAAATCAGGGCTCTGTTAGTAAGGAAGAAAGACTGGGGTTCACACGGCCGCCACTGGTGCCAACAGCTATAAGTTGATCAACAAGGACACCCACCCCTGGGTGCTATCTGGCATGCCGCCCTGCTCCCTGGGGGAGCTGTCATAGCCATTGTCCTCTGTGGACTCAGATCTGCCCTCTGGAGTCTCCTCCTTGTTCATCTCGCCATGCCACATGTGAGGTGGGCCTTAGGGTCAGGCCATCTCTGGGGGCCACATGGCTTCCTGTTAGTGTGATTTGGGGTCCTGGAGGTTGCTTCGAGTATTGGCTGTTTGGATATTTTGGTAATACATTTATTCAAAAACTTGGTTGGCTTCTACTGCTGGAATGAAGGTCCAGTTGCTCTGCCCAAAGTGTGACCCAAGGAGGTGGTTTAGTTAAAAAGCCAGCTCAGGGACCGGAGCGGTGGCTCAGTGGTTGGAGTGCTGAGGACTGGGGTTCAAACTCCAGCACCACATACACAACTAAGTGTCGGATGTAAGAAGTACGTCTTTTCTGTCAAACCTGAAAGATTGTGATGTATAATCCACTACCTCCATTTTATCCCCCTCCCCTTTTGAAGACAGTAACTCCCCCACCTGTGTACGCCCACCTCTTTCCAAGGGCCCCTTCTGGTACCCAGCCTTCTTCTCCGGGTGAACTTGGAATCACTCCAACCCTTGCCACACGTGCGGCGACCCCACCCCCACTCTCTCCCAGTCGCCGCCTACTCCCTCTTTGCACCCGCCTCCACCTATTCACAGCCAATCGCACACACTGTGCACCTGAGCTCCTCCAATCAGAGCAAAGGGCAGTATTGCATCAGGTTGGAATTAAAAACCTCTCACTTCCTTGCGAGGTGCGAATTTTTCTTTCACCCTTCGGGCCCGAAGTAAAATTTCTGTCTTTCTCACCCACACCCGACCACGTGTTTGATTTCATTTATTTTTTTAATTTCATTTATAATACAGAGAAACAAAGACCAGATGAAAAAATAAAATTGATTCTTTCTCTCTACTTCTCCATCTCTCTCTCTCTCTCTATTAAAAAAAAAAAACCCAGCTCGAATAATTTAGCTTCTTGATTTTTCCTGGGATCAAAGGTATAACATAAACATACCATAGTCAACAACTTTTCTGTTTTATTTTTTTAGATCCCTCTTATAGCTGGGGATATGGCTCAGTGGAAGAACACGTGCTTAGCATGCACAAGGCCCTGAGTTCAGTTCCCAGTACCACAACAAAGCAAAACAAAATAAAAACCAAAAACTCCTATAAAAATTTGGCTATCTGTATTTTAAACAGGCATTTAAACAATAAGTTATTCCTACCTTTTTGTGTGTGCGGTCTGTGCTGGGTTTTGAACTTGGGGGTGTTTTGGCACTGAGCTGCATCCAGTCAATTTTTTTGCATTTTTAATTTTAAAATAAGTTCTCACTAAGTTGCTGAGGGCCTCACTGAGTTCCTGAGGCTGCCCTCAAACTTGTGATCCTCCTGCCTCAGCCTCCAAGTTGCTAGGATTGCAGGTGGACACCACCATGCCTAGAAATTTTTTCCTACTTTTAGGCTAATGAGAGAAATCATTACTTCTTGTGGTTAATGTTTTTTCCCTACAGAGCCTTGCCATGTATTTTACATGCTGATGTGGTACTGCATGATAACTGAGGTCCCACAGCCTCCCCCACCCCAAGCAAGCTCTTGGGTTTACCACCGAGCCTCACTAGGTGATCGACAACACAAATTCTACAGTGTTCTATTCTTCAGGAATAAGACAGGAAGATTACCTCGGCCAGTGTGGGTTGAGCCAGTGATGCTTGTTTCCGTGGCAATAACTTTCATTGGCGAAAGCTGAAAAATTTAGAGAATCTATACCTTTCATTTAGTTTTTTCCCTTCTTCAAAAAGCTGCCATACATTTCTGTACCAATTATACCTTCATTGGTTCAACAAGTTCAGTATAGGAATGGAAACTTCTGTGGTTTTAAATCTGTCTAAAAAGAAAAAAAGGCACTATTTTTATCTTGGATTATACTTAAAAATGAGGGCCTGGAGCGGTGGCTTGGCGGTTACGGTGCTTGCCTGGCATGCGCAAGTACGCAAGTTCAAACCCCAGCACCACGTTCACAAGTGTCCGAAGAATGAAAGTCACGTGAAAAACTAAATAAAGATTGCTTCTGTCTTTCTCCCTCTTTCACTGTCCCCTCTTTCTTAAAAAAAAGTGATAGAAATAAAATGTTATCAATTTATTGCAGATATTAAACATACCTAATTCTTTAGATAAAAATGAATTATTTTTATGAGTAAATAGCTTTATTTCTTCATTTTTCCTAGTGCACCACTGTAATTTATCAATTTGCTACCAGCACCTTTCTATGCTGCCTTCGAATGATTTTTTTATTGCTGTTGAAGGCTCAACAGGAGGGGAGGAGATATTTGGGATCATGCAGGGATTGTATGTAGTCACTAGCTGAATATGCCATATTTGATTTGAAAGCTATCTGTAACTATGTAGGCACACACGGTTTGTATCTAGATAGACAAGGGATGTGTTCATTTGAGCCACTGTTACTCATGGAGGGCAAATGCCTGCTTCCTTTAGAAACAGCCATTGCTGCTGCATTCTAAAAGTTTTCTACGATAAACACAATTATGTGTCACCTGCAGGTAAATCTATTGAATCCTCAAAATAATGACATTCACAAACCGAAGGCAAGCTGAATTTTTAAAATTTAGAACGTAAATCCTCCCACCCCTGGCTTCCTTTCTAATTAATAGGTGTTGTGAAGCCACAGCCTTCTCTGGAAATTTGTCTCTGTGTTCTGGAAGCTTTGCTTCTGGTCGTTCTCCTGAGAACACCAGTGCTGTGAGCCTGGCATGGTGGTGCACACCTGTGGCCCCAGAGAGTCGGGAGGCTGGGATAGAGGAATCGCTTGTTCAGGGCCAGCCCAGGCAGCTTAAATGTCTCAAAATGAAAAGTAAAAATGGGTTGGGGATGTCACACAGTGGTTAAGTGCCCCTGGGTTCAATCCCTGGTATCTGTCCCCCACCCCAAAAATAAAAAACTAAAAAGGGAGGACTGGAGATGTAGCTTGGTGGTGGAGTGCCCCTGGACTCAATCCTCAGCACCCAAAAAATGAAAACAGAAACAAAATAGAACTCCACCAGTGTCCCCCCTCTCCTGTACTGGGGACAGGCACTCGCTCAGCTACCTTCCCAGCCCTTTTTGTTTCTTGTTTTGGGACAGGATCTTCCTGTTGCTCAGGCTGGCCTTGAACTTGTGGTCCACTTGCCTCAGCCCCCATGCTGAGATTGCAAGTGTGTGCCACCATGCTATGCTCCCACCAGTAGTTTTAAGGAAATAATATTATTTTTAAATACAGTTTGGATATTTTAGTTTCTGAGGTTTATGTGATGAATGTTGGTTTATAGGGAAGGGTCTAATAAAAAAAAGTTGGGTCTGATGTGATCTCTGTATAATCACCAACACTTCTCCAAACTCAATAATGAGCATTTCAAACTATAAAAGAAGCTAATTATTAGTACTAGCAGATCAGAGAAATGAACAAAACAATTTAAAGGTTAAGCATTCTATTCACCAGGCTAGTACTATGCTAGCACTGTGGCTACAAAAATTTAAAAACTGCCTTGCAGCTTACATTCCAAGCAGGGAAATGTTTCCTAGGCTCTGTATTAAGCGTAACAGTGGCAGTAATCCCAAGATAGAGGTGTGCAGCTGCGTGCAGTGGCCCAGGCCTGTGATCCCAGCTGCTTGGGAGGCTGGGACAGGAAGATCCAAGTAGGAGCCCGGCCAGGGGAGCCTAGCAAGACCTTGTCCAAAATAAAAGGTAAAGGAGCTGGGGATGTAGCTCAGTGGTAGAGATTCCCTGGGTTCAATTCCTGGTACCGAATGAAGAAAAAAAAAAAGATACTGTAGGAGCCCCAAGTCAGAGAGGACACTCAGAGGGTAGAAGGTGTTAGGAATTCTTGGCAAATTAATCAGTAAAGAAGAAAAGCAAATAGCTACAAAATAGTGCTTTGTATAGCTTGAAACAAAAGCGTGAGGCAGGCAGGGGTGGAGAGGTAAGCAGGATGGGATCTTGGAGGCCTTGATATGCTGAGGAGCTTACACCTTGTTTTATATATGATGGGACCACTGAAAGATTTCACGCAAGGAAATGATGTCAATTTCCATTTTAGGAGGATCCAACTGTGGTTCAATATGGAGCAAAGATGGCATCAACAAGATGTGGCCCTGAATTAGAGCACATATAGCATTTCATATATGTGTGTAGAACGACATAGACGCTCATGTGCTTATGTGTGATCCAAATGGCAATAGCATCACAACTTATTGTGAAAGTTAAATGTTCACACTGTTTTTAAAGAAAGGGAGAGAATCAATTTTATTTGTTTATCTGGTTTTTGTTTCTCCAACACTTAGTTGTGCATGTGGTGCTGGGGTTTGAACCTGAGTCCTTGAGCATGCCAGGCAAGCACTCCAACCACTGAGCTGCTGCTCCAGCCTGAGCTCATGAAAAACATAAAGAAAAACAATGAAGGGACATCCCACGACCAAGGAATTGTACCAATTGAGACTGCTTGTTTTCCCTAACCTTATCAATTGCGGATGCTGTCAATCTGTGTAATCCCATCTATGGATTGTTTTAAATTGGACTTCTTTGAAAACCAACGCAGCTGATAAGTTTTGCAAGATTCTTTGGCCTTTTATAAATATTCTGTAATGTGTATTCAAGTCCTCCACTTATTATTTTCTCTATTTATTTTTGGTAGTCCTAGGGATTGAACCCAGGACCTCACACAAGCTAGGGAAGTGTACCACTGAGCTACTTTCCCAGTCTTTTTTAGTTTTATTTTGCTTTGAGACAGGGTCCTGCTAAGATCCCAGGCTAGTCTTGAACTTGAGATCCTGCCTCAGCCTCCTGAGTGGCTGGTACTACAGCTTCTTTTTCTTAACAAATATATTATTTCTTTATATATTAAAGGTAGTCCTCCATATTTACGTGTTAGGAATGTGTCCTCATTTGAGTTCTTCTGCTACTTACTATTCAGATACTGAAGCCTGAATTCCTCTTACCCCAGCACTAGTGATAAAGTTCACATAAAAGAATCTCTAAGTCCACATGAGCTATGATGTCATGTGAAAGCCACCATGGACTCTTTTACTTCTTCCAGGAATTTTAGCCAAACTCTTATCTGAGACGGGTGCAGTGGCGCACGTCTGTAATCCCAGTGGTGAGGAAGTGAGGCAGGGGGATTAAAGGCTTTGCAGCTTATTGAGATACTGTCTCAGAAAAAGAACTTAATATGGGGACTGGGGATGTAGTTCAGTGGTGAAACACCCCTGGGTTCAATTCCTCCAAATCAATAAATCAGCCCCAAAGTCTTTTCTGAGTAGAGAGAGGGGGAAAGGAAGGGAAGAGAAGAGAAAAGGAAAGAAAAGAGAAGAATGCTGGCTCAACAAGAAGAAAGAGGGACTGCTGAACTATTGCCACAAAGCCCTTCTAGGAAGCTGCTGAGAGTGGCTTCTATAGCTGGTGGATGGGACATCCCCAATGCTTGATTTCACTCCCAGTCTTTATTTTTTGCAAATGACCATAGCTAAAGGTACCTTCTAGGTAAGCCTTACACATGACACTTTTAATTTATAAAAATCTACTGGATTTGTGGTTTGCCTTTGACCTAGTCCTGAGTATAATGGTTATTCAAAATAATGGCGTTGGTGGGAGACAACTCCCTCTGCTATTTTCTTGGGGCCCCTTTGTTAGATGCCATTCTTATGAGAAAGTTCTAGAGGAAATGCCTGGGTCCTGGTTTTATCTCCTATTGTGGCTCTGATTTGTGGACAAGAATTCGCATCAGCCTAGAACAAGGAAACTCATGTGTATGCATGTGTGTGAGTGTGTATGTGTGTGTGTGTGAGTGTGTATGTGTGCATGCACGTGCATGTGAGTAATCTTGCATGGCTCTCG
>PVKS010026471.1:0-28604 GCA_004027875.1 Aplodontia rufa | reverse complement strand
AATCAAAAGAGTCAAGAGGTTTCCTACAGAAATGGAGAGAATCATGGACTATGATTCCTCAGACAAGGGTCTCATATCCAGAATCTATAAAATCCTCAAAAATGTCAACTACAAAAACACCAACAGCCCAACTGATAAATGGGCCAAAGAGCTAAACAGAGACTTCTCACCAGAGGACATTGATCAAGCCAATGAATACATGAGAAAGTGCTCTAAATCACTAGTAATCAGAGAAATGCAAATGAAAACCACATTAAGATATCACCTTACACCAGTCAGAATGGCAAAGATGAAGAAAATAAACAACAGTAGATGCTGGAGGGGCTGTGAAGAAATAGGCACACTAACACACTGTTGGTGGAGCTGCAGACTGGTACAGCCCCTCTGGAAAGCCGTATGGAGAATCCTCAAAAAATTAGGGATGAGTCCACCATATGACCCTGCTATTTCACTCCTGGGTATCTTTCCAGGGGACTTAGAATCAGCACATTACAGTGACACAGCAATATCTATGTTCATAGCAGCACAATTTACTATTGCTAGGCTATGAAAACAACCCAGATGTCCCTCACTGGAAGAATGGATCCAAAAACTGTGGTACATTTACACCATGGAATATTACACAGCAATTAGAAACAATGATATTGCAGCCTTCGAAGATAAATGGATGGCTATGGAAGAGATCATGATGAGTAAAATCAGCTTAACCCAGAGATCTAAGGGTCGATTGTCTCCACTCATCTGTGGAGGTGGGGACTAGACCCTGGACAATGAGAAAGTTGGTCTATTAGCATGTGTTAAATCCAGATAAGATGTAATGCTTTACAACTTAATCCTTTTTTTTAGAGATATAGTGGGAAGGGGAAGGGAGGGATAAGGGAGGGTAATTGGGGGGGCACTCCTGGGGGTAATTGCAATATCCAGAATATATACACATTTTATATTATTTTGTTAAAATCTTGTAAGGTTGCTCAAAAATAAAAAAATAAAAAAAGAGAAAAAAAAGTTTTAAAAGTAGTGATACTTCTTGTGGTCACTCTGAATAATGTGTGTTATGGTTTGGATCTAGAAACATCTGCCTAAAAGCTCATTTTGTGAAAGGATGATCCCCAGTGCATTGTGTTTGGAGCGGAAGTGATGGAATGCTGAGGACTGTAACTTCATCATTGGATTAATTCAGTTGGTGGATTAATAATTTGAATGAATTACTGGGTGGTAACTGCAGGCCAGGGGGCATGACTGGAGGAAGTAGGTCATTGGGGGATGCGGTCTTGGACTCTATCTTGTCCTTCCCTCCCCTTTCCTCTACCATGCCCTTCCACCCCTGAAACTCTGAAACTGTGAGTCTAACATAACCTTTTCTCCTCAAAGTTGTTCTTGTCCAGTACTTTGGTCAGAGTGACAAAAATCCAACTAGCACAATGTATATTTTAATACTGTGATGGGTCTCAAGGCCTTGGCTTATAGGCGCAAGTCTTTTTCTAAGTTCCTGTGTGATCTTGGGAAAAGTGCCTTCATCTTCTTAGGCCTCTATCACAAAGGACTTCCCCAAGGATTATTCTGGATGCTTGGTAAGTCCTGGGCAGCTTGAAGCTCTCTGATCCTAACATTTTACAACCTTGCTAGTCAGGGTGGCCAGAAGAGCTGCTGCAGGGGGATGCCTGGGAATAGCCAAGCAGATGCTCCCCAGGACTAGCACACCAAATCTGCGTTTTCAGAAGACCGAAGACAGGGCTGGAGTGGTGGCTCAGTGGTTATGACGCTTGCCTGGCATGCGTGAGTACACAAGTTCAAACCCCAGCACTATGTACACAACGAAGTTGCGGAAGAACAAAGGCCACATGAAAAACTAAATAAAAATTCTTTCTCTTTCTCTCTCTCTCACTGTCCCTCTCAAAAAAAAAAATAAATAAAAAGAAGACTGATTTCCTGGTGTAGTTGGAGAAGCTCTGCTCTGGTGTTCCTGATACAATTGACCAGAGGGCTGGGGATGTAGCTCAGTGTAGAACCCTTGCCTAGCTTGTATCAGAATCTCGCCTTCCATTCCCAGCGCTGCACAATAAATACATAATTTGAGGTCACTTGGAGGAAAAACCAAATGACCAGAAAGCTGGAAATTTTGTTGGCACTGAGGATTAAGCTGCTTCTGGAGATTCAGAGATGATTTTCTTCATTTTTGACCCTTCACATCTTGAAAATATAGAACTTTTTCATTTTGGACGCTTTGTTCCTGGGGACAGCAGATGGTCACAGTGCATTTATGGGGCGAGCAGTGAGCAACGGCACAGAGTTGGGTCTCTTAATTATCTGATATTAAATTATGACCCTTTATTCCTGCTTTGTCTCAGGAGTCAGAAGTAATTTCCAGTCGCCTCTCTGCCACTTTTTAGCCTTGGGCAAGTTACTTAACCAAGTCCCTACCAGATACTGTGAGGGTCGAGATAATGGCTGGAAGCTCTCAGCGCAGCCTTGGAGTAAGGCAACAGCTAATGCTGTTACAAAAGGGGAAGATTATTACATAAAATAGTGGGTATGGGTATCACAATATTCCAGATGCCATTATTATTAATAATACTGGGGTCAGGATCAAACAGACTACCATGAAAAGATCTTTCCTAGGTACATACGGGAATCTCAGAGAGAAATCTCCAGGGGCTTTGCTGTTCATTCCACTAATGTGGAGAGATGTAAATTTCTTTTTAACAAAGGACAGCTTTTCAGAGCCATTCCTATGTTTTCAGAGGTCTGCATCTTCTCTGAAGAACCAACACACAAAATATGCCAAAGAGGTGTATTTGAGATGGGATATTTTATACTTCCACATAGGGTAATTGTTTGGTCATTGGTCAATCCAATAAAAATGTACACAAACAATTTGGATTTGTACTTGAAAAATAAGGTTTTCAAATAACAATCTGTACATGAAAAGATGATCCCTCATTAGCCCTCAGAACAAATGCAAATTAAAAGTATAATACAAGGGGCTGGATTGGTGGCTCGGGGGTTACGGTGCTTGCCTGGCATGCGCAAGTACATGGGTTCAAACCCCAGCACCATGTACACAACTAAGTGTCAGAGCAATGAAAGCCATGTGAAAAACTCAGTAAAAATCGATTCCCTCTCTTTCACTGTCCTTCTCTCTCATAAAAAAAATACAATACTTACACACACACCTGAAAGGCATAAATGAAAAATACCAAGATGTGCAGCAAGTAGAAATTTCCTATACTATGGATGGGCTGTAAATTGATACTCACACTTTAGAAAAATTGTTCAGAAAATTTGGTGACCCAAAAGTGCACTCCCAGATATGTATTCGACTGATATGTGTACACACATTCACCAAAAGACACGCACCAGAATGCTCTTGAGAGATTATTCACAATATATTCAAACTGGAAAGATTTCAAATGCTGCTTTGCAGAACAAGTGAATTAGTTATGGCTTATTCATAAGGTGGAGTTCAATGTGGTAATGAGAATTAAAAAACTACAACTACCCATAGCAACAGGGATGAATCTCACCATTGGGGTAAGGCTGGGTGTCAGATGCCACATACAAAACATGACTATTATATATTTCCATTTACATAAATGTAGAAAAATAGGCACAGTGAATCTATGCCTGGGGCCACCATAACACATGATTACAAACTTGATAACACAGATTTATTCTTTCACAGTCCTGGAATCCAGGGGTCTGAAATTGAGTTTTCTGTAGGGCCACATTCCCTCCAAAGGCTCTAGGGGAGGACCCTGCTTTGACTTTTCCAGTGATTCCCTGAATTCCTTGGCTTGTGGCCCCATCACTCCAGTCTCTGTTCCATCTTCACATGGCTAAGAAATACTGGTCCTTCTAGAAGAAGCTAGAAAAGGAAGAACAGATTCTCTCCTAGGGCCTCCACAAAGTGAATGAATACGTTCCAACCTCTGCTCGGTCATCACATCATCAGCAAAGTCAACCAATTACCCATCTAAAGGAGTGGGAGTTTGCTTGGACCAGGGATACTATTGGTTAGAAGACATGGTTTTTAAATTTTTATTTTAGTTTAATGTATTTGCTTGTTTTGTAGAGATAAGTTATTGCTATGTGGCCCAGGCTAACCTCAAACCCTGGGGATCTAGTCATCCTCCTGCTTCAGCCTTCCAAGTGCCTAGGATTTACAGGTGTGGAAAACCAAACTCAGTTGACTCAGTATTTTGATGAGGGGCAGATTTTCTAAATAAATCTGCAGATATGATGTAATGTCAACCAAAACTTCAATATTTTCCAAGTAAAATAGTTTCTTTTACAACCATTTATGAATGAATCCTTTCCTTCTTCATCAATTCCAATGGTCTTTCAACATAAATTGGATTTGATTAGATGTAAGACCTATTAGATAAGATCAATTTATTGGCTTTGTATTATTCTTTTGTTCTAATTGTCTACTCTTGTGCTAATTGCACATTGTTTTAAAAACCATTATTAGTGAATAGAGCTATTCCCCTTTTTCTTACTATCCTTTTTCAGTTTTTTTCCTATCTCTACATATTTATACTCTCCAAATGTCTTGGAATCATTTTATTAAATTTGAAAAGGATTCAATAAATTGGAGTGGACTAAAATCCAATATATTAATTGGAAAGACCGGCTGTTTTAAAGAACATCATGCACTTTTGCAAGTCTTGTCTAAGATTCATAAATAAATGTCATGTAGGCATTGTTTTGGGTGTCTGCCTGTCTTGTGGCCTGACTCCACATGGCTTTGATTCTTTCAATCCTAAAGAAATGAAAAATTTGAGAACACCAAACATAGGGACAGGTTTATGAGCTTCACATGCATTTTATTCCCCCTTAAATGTGGCCCCAGATGACATTCATAAGCTGCAAGTAGGCTGTGGCTGTGGCTGTGGCAGAGTGCTCGCCTAGTATGTGTGAGGCCCTGGGTTCCATCCCCAGCTCTGCAAAGAACCAAACCAGACCAAACCAACCAACAAAGAGCAAAACCAGAAAGGAAGTAGAGTAGGAAGGGAGGGAAAGAAAAGCTATAAGCATTACTTTTACCCCTCTGCAAGTAAAAAAATGCCAACGTGTTCCAAAAACCCCAATTTTCCATATTGATTTTACCTGCTGCCAAGAGCTGAATTTTCTGGCTATTTTAAAAAATACTACTTGTTCCAGCAATTGGAAGAAGTTCTCTGTTTGTATTTAAACAATAACTTTCAGGAGTCAAATTAATATTGACATATTAATACTAATAAAGTCCACACTTAATTCTTTTTTTAACTCTTCTTTTTTATTTAGTTTTTTATTAGTGCATTATAGTTTTACATAATGATTGGATTAGTTGTCACATATTCCTAGATGCACACAATTCAGCGATATAATTTGGTCTCTATCCCACCCCGCACGCTTCTACCTGCCTCCTCCCGTCCCCCATCCCTTGCCTTTTTTTTCTTTTTTTTCATATTTTTTTATTAGACGTATATAGAGATACAATTGAGGGGGAAACATTATCAAACCATCTGTAACCAATGTATATACTTTGTTATCCAGGGGTAATGCCAAAACATGGATGACCACCTTGGGTTTCCCCTGTTGCTGTTTCCCCCAGAAGAACTCATGCGTTAAATGGGTATCTCGTGGAGGAATGACATCGGCTTCTGAGATGGTTCCCCCATATTCCCACTCTTCAGTCTCCTATGAGTTCACTTAATTCTTAATTTCCTTAGTTCTTTCTTAAAGTCCTTTTTCTCTTCTAAGATTCCATCTACCATACCAGTGTCTATTTCATTATTCTATTTCTTTAGTCTCCATTTTTCTGTGGCAATTTTTCAAATGTCCTTGTTTTTTGATGACCCTGACCAATTGAAGAACCCTAGTCATTTTTTAAAGCTATACTTTAATTGGGATTTGTATGATATTTTTCGGATTAGACTAGAGTTATGAATTTTGGGGAGGAAGACCGTAGAATCAAGGTGCTATTGTCTTCACATCATACCAGGAGTATTGTACTTGGTTGACTTGTGTTCCCTTCCTCTAATTCATCTCTATCTGGATACTCAGAAGGTGACTTTATTTGGAAGGAGTTCTTTTCAGATGTAATAAAGTACATAAGAGGTCGTATAAACTAGGGTGGGCTCTGATTCAATGACTGGTGTCCTGATATGAAGAGAAAACAAATGCAGAAACAGAGACAGGGCACGCATCGTGTGATGTCAAAGGCAGCAATTGCATTTATGCTGTTGCAAAATAACGGATTGCAAGACCTGCATGCAACCACCGAAGCCAGCATGGAACAGATTCTCCTCTTGAGCATCCAAGAAGGAGCCAGCACGGCCAACTCCTTCATTACAGATTTTTGGTCTTGAGAAGTGAGCGAGAATAAACTTCTATTATTTCAAACATTAAGTTCGTGGTAATTTATTGCAGCAGCTCTAGGAAACTAAGAAGGATACATACTAATTAATATGACGGATCACTGTTGATATTAACTTTGATCATCTGGCTGAGGTTATATTTGTCAGTTTTCTCTCCTGTAAAGTCACTATTTTCCGCTTTTCCGTAACATACTCTTTGGAAGGAAGTCCCTGTGTACAGCCCACATTTAAGGAGTGAGGGCCAGGAATTTTTATTTGTTGCTATTGCAAAAGAGATTCCTTTAAAAAATGTTTTCATGGGGCTGGAGCGGTGGCTCAGGGGTTTTGGTGCTTGCCTGGCAAGCACGAGGACCCGTGTTCAAACCCCAGCACCACGTACACAACTGAGTGTTGGAGCAACTAAGGCCATGTGAAAAACTAAATAAAATTGTTTAAAAAATGTTTTCATGTAAACATTATTGCCAATATAAAATACTGATATTATTTGTTGAAGAACTTGTAAGTAGCAACTTTATTAAATCCTTTCATAAATTCTATCACTACGACTACTACTACTACTACTACTGTACTATTATTTCGTCAGTCCTGGGGATTGAACTGAGGGCCTTATGCATGCTAAGAAGGTGCTCTATCATCAAAGTACATTCCCAGCTTCCTTTATTAATTCTATTAGCTTTCTTCCCTATTGGGTTTCTTTGGATAACCTGGAAATATAAATGCAAGTAATGCTTTGCCTCTTTTATGCTGTATTTATACATTACATTTTTGTTTCATGATTTATTACATTGGTCAGCATTTCCTGAAGATAATTTGTGTCAGTCGGATTTTCATCACTGTGATAAAATACCTGAGAAAAACAATTTAAAAGAAAAAGACTTATTTGGGTGCACAGTTTCATTACATGGCTGGCCAGCTCCTTTGCTTTGGGCCTGAGGAGAGTCAGAACATCATGGTGAAAGGGCCTGGCAGAGCAAAGCTGTTTACTGTATGGTGGCCAGGAAGGAGAAGCCAGGACCAAGTTATAGTCCCCAAGGGCATGCCCCCAAGGAACCATTCTCTTCAACTGTGTCCTACCTCCTATAGTTTCTATTGCCTTCCAATATGTCCATTTGGCTACGTATGCCTCAAGAGATGTGGATGATGTTAAAGTCCTCAAAATCCAGTCACTTCCCCCCAAACTCTGCCTCTGCATTGGGGTTCCAGCCTTCAACACATGAGTCTTTGGGGGGACATTCCAGATTCAATCTCTGAGGCTATTAAATAACAGCAATGGCTGTTTTTCAGCAAAAGGCAACAGCAGCAGAGGTTTGTGCAGCCATGGGCAAGATGAAGACTCAGGAGGAAGAAGAGTCCTTGAAACAGCTGGATGACCTGAAGTGGAGGTGTCCCAGCTGCACATACCCGAAGTGACAGGCAGCACTGAGTCCAAGCTCTCCAAGTTTGGAGCAATCCACAAATACACTGCCCATATTCTCACAATCATTAACCAGACTCAGAAAGAAAACCTCAGGAAATTCTACAAGGTCAAGAAGTTCAGGGGCTGGAGCGGTGGCTCAGCAGTTACAGCACTTGCCTGGCAAGTGCGAGGATGCGAGTTTGAAACTCCAGCACCACACATCACGCACACAATCAAGTGTCTGAGGGATGAAGGTCACAGGAAAAACTAAATAAAGATTGCTTCTCTCTCTCTCTCTCTCTCTCTCCCCTCTTTCAGAAGAAGAAGAAAAGAAGAAGAAGAAGAAGAAGAAGAAGAAGAAGAAGAAGAAGAAGAAGAAGAAGAAGAAGAAGAAGAAGAAGAAGAAGAAGAAGAAGAAGAAGAAGAAGTTGTTCAAGCCCCTGGATCTTCACCTAAGAAGATGTGTGCCATGTGCCATGCACCTCAGGGTCAACAAGCAGGAGGACCTGAAACCAAGAAGCAGCTGAGAAAGTATCTGATCACAGCATCAATAAAATACGAAAACGGAAAAACAAAAATAGAATAACAGTGATCTAAGATCTACCCTATAGTCTAGGATTTTTGCCTTTTTGAGACCCTCCTATCTTTTGGGAAACTTGACCACTCCATGAAATTCTGGTGGGACCATTACCTGTCTCAAATAGCATCCCGCCCCTTTGGTACAGAGCTCAGTGCATGGTCCAGTTGCTGCCAAACATAAGATCCTATTTTCTTGGGCAGGATGATAATTCCAGAAGTGGGCAAGAAACCTAAGCTGGGTCTATTACGTTTTCTCCAAGTTTTGTTTGTTACTTTGGAACTAGAAGAGAAGTGGAAAAAGTCTTACTTTCTGGCCTACAGGGTGGGAAAGATAGGAGTAGGAGCGCTGGAGGCCATCACCTGCAGGATAGGAAGTGCCTGTCCAGGAAGAAAGAAGTCAAGGAAAGACTTACAGAAGGTGATTATGGAAGAGAGGCGGCAAAAAGGAGAACACTAAGGATCTTGTTTTTAAATCCCCGATTCTAAACTTTCTGGTTACATGAACTAAAATATTTCTGTTTTCCCAGTTTCTCAGCTCAAGTTGCAACAGAAGGGATTTTTGCCTATTAACAGAAAGCATCTTCAACCTGGTAGCTAAGGTTTGTTAGGCAGTGATTGTGTGCCGGGTTGAAGAAACATGGTACTGGCTCACAACTGGCAGGTAGATATTATTTTGGATTTAAAAATGAGGAAACCGAGGTGCTGCGAGCTGGCAGCTGTCTTGAACCCACATTTGCTCAACAGCCGCTCCTACCCCAAACTGAAAAAATGCGAGCTTGTTGCTCTGTCCTGGTAGTTTCTAAGTTCTTAAATGGAACAACCGCTGGGAGAAAAGAAGTATGTAAAATCCAAACGGGAATCCAAGTGTGCGCTAGAGCAAGCTGCACAGCAACCACCAAAGTGACCAATCCGGACAGCTGGCTGGCCGCCAGCCTGGTCAGCGCTGGAGAACTCTAGGTCCTTCCACGCTCAAAGCTCCGAATCCGAACCCCCCACGAGAGGCGCAGAGCCAGGGTCCTAGACTCAAGGATTTGCCCTCTCCTCTCACCCCCCGGAATGCTTTCCGTTAGTTTCAGCCTTTAAAACTTGGATTTCCAAGTGCAGGAATTCACAGCCTTTGCTAGACGAAGGTGACCGGATGTAGGGGTGCGGGAGCGCGCCCGAGATCCTAGCCAGGTTGGCGGCGCACAGTGCGGCGCTGGGAGGGCTGGGGGCGGTGGTCAGGGGCGGGGATGGAGCGGGGGCGGGGCCTGGAGTAGGGGCGGGGCCTGGAGTGGGGCGGGCACTGTGCGGTCCAGCGCCGGGCGTCTGCGCTCGCAGGCAGCACTGCTCCAGGCACATGGAGGCTAACTTGGAGCCGGCGCCCGGGCCACAAGGCCCGGAGACCGGGTCCGAGCGCCGTGGGCTGCGCTGCCTGCTGCTATCCGACTTCCGAGAGGAGCTGCGGGAGCTCATGATCCTGGCGGGTCCCGCGGTGAGTCGGGTGGCCCCAGTTGCAGGCTGGTCCAGGCAGGTTGGGGGCCCTGTGACCTGCGTTACCGCGTGGGACTTGGAGGAGGTGGGGACCGAGCGAGCGCACTGGCGGAGGGCGGGAGGGCGGGCGCCAGCTCCCGAGGGTGCAGAGAGCCAGGAAGGTGCCGCTGCGCCTCGACTTGCGTTCCTGACTGCAGACTGCTCTGCACCGCCCTACTGGGCGGAACCGCCGGGCACCGCTGGCACATCTGGCTCCTGGACGCGCGGGAAGCGCTGAGGGGTCGGCGACTCCTGCCTCCAGCTTTAGGACCTACTGGGGAACAGCGGGGACCTGCGTCCTTAAAACTGCCCTCCCGCCACTTGGGTGCCTTCTTTGAGCGCAGATTTTAGCGAAAGTCACCAGAGCTTCAAAACACTCAAAACTTGGTTTCTTTGCAAACTAGCGGTAAAGAAAGGCCCGTAGCTCAGGTTTCCAGATAATTATCTTGAAGCATGGAGAGGGAGGCGAATTGTTCCTCTTGGATTTCGGTTTCCGAAAGAATTTGGAGTTTGAAATCAACCTCTGCAGAGGAAGCCAGAGGCATCCTGGTCCAGCTTCCCCTCCCTACCAGCAATTGTGTTAAAAAGTGTTTAATGTGGTTCTGTTTAGAGTTGAAGTGTTCTTATCTGTGGGTTTTGTTGTTGGTGGTGATGGTTTTGTTTTTTGGTTAGGCCTCTTTCTGCCTTGTCTCTCTCTCTCTCTCTCTCTTTTAAAGATAGAATCAATTTTATTTAGTTTTTCACTTGGCCTCTGTTGTTCCAACACTCTGCTGTGTACGCTGGGGTTTGAACTTGCGTCCGTGCGCATGCAAGGCAAGTGCTGAAACCGCTGAGCCAGCGCTCCAGCCCCACTGCCTTGTCTCTTAAAAGTAATGTGGGTTTTTAAAAATCACAAGAACTAAAGAATATGCAATCCCGTTCGTGGTCTTCTGCCATTTTGAGTGGTTTTCAAACAGCAGTGCTAGGTTGGAGGTGGGGAAGGAGAGTCACTTCACTAGATAAGAAGCCACCAGTGTGTGTTTTAGAGGAATATGCTTTTGGTTACGGGACATTGTGCACCTGAGCTAAGGTGGAAAAATGTGGCCTCCAGGAATGGTAACTCTTGTCGTGTGTGGGATATGGTGATAGCATTGTGGTGTGCAGGCAGCAAGAATCATTCCAGGATAAAGCCATGAATTGAAAATCCCCCCAGTATGTAGAAGTTGTGATGCTTCACCTAGATGGGGAGCAACTCCTTGTCTGTAATCTCCAGACCTGGAGTCCAGCTCCCTGTGTTACTGGAAGTAACGGATGGGCCTCTGGTTCCTGGAAGGCCAGCATTTGGTAGCTAAGAGTTGGTAGAAAGGAATCAGGCTTATTCAAGGGCTGGCAGCCATGAGAAGATACAGGAGCTGTGGCCTGCTAGATTCATCTAGGGAGCCTTGGGGGCATAAAGGGCTTTTTATAGAGAAGGGCTAGGAGAAGCAGGGCAGGGGCAGACTCTGTGCTGAGCAGGGTCTTTTTCATACAGGGTATGTGTCCTTTTTTTTTTTTTTTTTTCTTTTCTGGAACATTGCAGTAGATTTCCAGCTCCTGGGGCTTGGTGTGCTCCCATCCCTCTTTTCCTTTTGAATTTACATGCTTCGTGTTAGTTGATGTGTAGATCCAAACACTAAGAAGAGGTGCTTCTAAATAATACTTATGCAATCATTTAATTCTGGAAAATTCACAATCTAAACTTTTATATCACTTGTAGAGGCGACATATAGAAGAATCGAGAGACTGGGCTATGGGTGATGTGGGGGTAATTCTGGTTTAAGAACAAATGCACATCACATTGTTACTTTATGTGCATTTGTGATTGCATAATAACTCAACTCCTTAATAAAATATTTTTAAAAAGAAGGGGCGCTACAATGGTCATCAGTTGTTCTGAGTTGTGTTCATTTAAAGAAAGAGTTAGCGGGCTTGGCAGTGCATGCCTGTAATTCCATCTACTCAACAGCAATCTTTAGGAAAGCAAGTGTTTATCAGGGATGGAAAATAGTAGTATGTAAATACCTAGCCTCAGGCATTCAATGAGGCCTGGTCTTTGTCATTAGTTAGCATCTCTCAGCCAAGATGAACTATCAGAGTCCCCCCAGATAACCCAAGAGATGGATTTCCTGTGGGTTAAGGTTCCATCGGATAGGAATGAAGTCATGGTGTTTGGTTAATTCACACCCATAGCCCTAGTGTTTGGGATGTACTTTGTATTCTAAAGACACTGTCCTGAATGGACGTTCTGAGTTCAGTCAGGTGACTTTGGTCTGGAATTTCCTCATATGTACAAAGAGGAGGCTGTCCCCAGTGACCATTCAGGTTCCTTCCTGTGCTGACCTTTTGCTGCTGAGAGTGGACTTTCAGGCCCCCCTGAAAGGGGGCAACAAAGGTTCCTCTGGAGCACTTATACAGTTCACTAAGCAGGTTTTAAACCTGTTCTCCTTCCATACAGCAGGTCCTGGAGAGCACCCTTCTCAAGCTGCCAGAAGTGAGAATCTTTACCTTGATATCAGGTTGGATGTTACTGCCTAGCCAAAAATAAAAAAAATAAAATAAAATAAAAATTAAAAAATGAGCATGAGCTAACTCGTAGCCCCTACACTGGCAATTTCTATTGTCCATTTGGTTCCATCTAAGTCACTGCCAGTTCAGTCTGTCCTTTTTCAGACAGCAGCCATTGAGATATCTTAGGGGAACAAAACTCTGTGCAGGATTGGAGAATTTCCTGACATGGCAACATGCCTTTTGATAGCATAGATCCAAGGGTCTATAGCATTCTCAAAGTGTGGTCCTTGACCACCTGTGTATGGGATATGTGTGGGGTGGGGTGGAGGATGTTCAATTGCAGATTCCTGAGCCCTACTGGACCTCCTAAGTCAGTCTTTCGATATGGGCCAGGGCACAAGCATTTTTAGTGTCCCTCTCCCCAGAGTGCCAGGTCTTTGTGTATACAGACCATGATCTGTGTCTAGGAGTCACCCAAAGGGCTTGAAACCAGGATCTGAGGAGTAGTTAGTGAACCTGAACTCCAGAGCTCTGTCCCTCCTGGAAGTGAGGCTCAGGATGGGCTTTCTGTGTTTGGCTGCCTGACCTGGGCAGAGAGCACAGGGTCACAACCCCAGCAAAACGGCAGCGGCCCTCACAAAGAAGCTGTTTTAGCTGGCATTGACACTGGAGGTGCGTCTCACTGGATTCGTTGAACCCAGCTCAACTTTCTTGGACTTTTGTTTAAGAGATATTTGAACTATTCCCACCCTTGAACTGGGCACTCACCCTAAGAAAATGCCTCATCCCCACCCAGGTGAAAAAGATGTTCAGAACAGTATGGTTTATGAGAGCAAAATCTCCAGAGGTCTGTTGATAAGAGAGAATGAGCATGTGTTCACGTGTAGCCGCGAAAAACAGCTTATGCTAGCCTGAAAGGAGACAGGGAGCTGTGGAGCGGAAACATGAAGTTCTTTGGGAAAGGAGAAAACAAAACATCCGTGAACACCATTTGCGATGGTTTACGTACACAGAGGCCTCGTGGACAGCCATCTGCCAGGTTTACAAGCACAAAGGACCCGATGTTATATGAATTCACAATTTAGGGAGCCACCAAGCACCGCTGAATGAAACCACAGAGAAGTGACATCTAAATGATGGCACTGTGTCCTGGGACAAGCCTATGGCAGTCCATTGGTACAAGTTTCAGCTTATAAAGAATCAGATTATTTATTTATTTATTTGGTGGTGCTGGGGATTGAACCCAGGACCTCCTACATGCTAGGCAAGCACTGTACCACTGAGCCACACCCCCAATCCCCAACTTTTTAAAATTTACACCTCCACCGCGTCCATCTCCATTTTACTCCAGTCTTATTTTGGCTTATGCAATTCCAAAGCTTTCTTTTTGCTCAGTAAGAAAGGCTCTGTTGGAAATTAAGTCCATGTTTGGCTCTATGATAGTGTCAGAGGGTCTGGGTTTGGGAGATGATGCAAGAAAGATATAAGACATCGGTGGGCGCACGCACGCGCGCGCACACACACACACATACGCATACACATACACATACACATGCACACAGAGTTAGGAACTGGCTATTTGTGTTTTGAGGGTCTGGCCCATCACTGGAGGTAGAAACAGTCTCCCTAGATGTGGTTTCTGGGGATGGATAGAAAGAGTCGTCATTGTAATTATCACCGTACACTGCCTGATCAGGTACTGATGGAGCAATTTTGAGATGGCAGGCAGATGGTCTATGCCCAGGTTTGGTGGAGGGCAGCAGTAGAAGCTGTGTCATTGGAAGCCATCTCCCTTGAAGGGTTGGGAGAGGTAGCATTGGAGCTGAACCAGCAGCATCACCATCCTTGGGCATCAACTTTTGGAAGTGCTTCCATGTGGCAGGCAAGCAAATCCTTAGGTGCCTGTTTTCTCCTCCGAGGGATTAGGTTCAGATGAATCCTTCTCTTGGACTATGAAAGCCCTCCTGGAAGATCCTAGACTGATTGGGTAAATCAGGACATGACTTTAAATTAACCATAAAAAATAAATTAAGTGACCAGTCATGTGGCCAGAGAATTGTTGAGCAATTCCTAATAGTCACTGGAATTTCAAGGAAGTATAGCTTAATAGTCCAGAAGCTGAATTTACCTGCATATCTGAGACTTATTGAATTAAAGAATTACACGTGGCTGGGATTGGTGGCATGTGCCTATGATCCCAGCAACTCGGGAGGCTGAGATCGCAAGTTTGAGGCCAGCCTCAGAAACTTAATGAGGTTCTAAGAAACTTGGTGAGACCCTGTCTTAAAATAAAATTAAAAAAATAAAAAGGGCTAGGATGTAGCTCAGCTGTAAAGTGCCTCTGGGTTCAATCCCCAGTACCAAAAAAAAAAAAAGAAAAAAAAAAAAGATCACAGGTGCTTCACAGACTAGTAGCATCTCACCAGGGATCCCAGATCCCACCAGCCTTCCAGTTGGATGGTCTCATTTCTACCTTAGCCCCTGCTGACTGTGGAATGTCTTGCAGACTGGGGTGAGTTCTTGCTATTGAAAGCTATATTTTCTCCAGGACAATTCTCACTTAGGAATCTGGAATAACACGGGAGGGGGCAACAATGTTATCCAAGAAGACAGCCTCCGAAAACTTCTGAAGAAATTTAATGTGATCTAAAGTGATGTAAAAAAAACTGCGATGTTCTTAAAAAATATGATTCTGGGGGTTTGGAGAGAGAATGGTCTATTGGTACAGGGATCCAGTTGGATAAGGGGGTATAACTTCTTATGTTTTAGAGTATAATATAGGGAAACTACAGTTGATAACAATTAATTGCATATTTCAAAATAGCTAGTATAGAGGAATTTGAATGCTCCCAACACAAAGAAATGATAAATGTTGAAGGTGATGGGTTACCATTGCTATATTGAAATATTATGCTGTAGCCTGTAAGTATGTGAAATTTTTATGTGTCAATTAAAAAAATTTTTTTTTTCCTGGTACTGGGAATTGAACTCAGGGATGCTCTGTACCACTAAGCTACATCCCCATTCTTTTTTTTCTTTTTTTCTTTTTTTTTCAGGGCTGAGGACCGAACTCGGGGCCTTGCGTGTGCTAGGCAAGCACTCTGCCACTGAGCTAAATCCCCAACCCTTTCCCATTCCTTTTTATTTTTCATGTCGAGAAAGGATCTTGCTGAGTTACCCGGACTGGCCTCACATTTGTGATCCTCCTGCCTCAGCCTCCTTAGTTGGTGGGATTAGAGTTTGCACTAGCATGTCCAGCTTCAATTAAAGTTTATTAAAAATTAAAAAATAATTGTTAAAAAAAATAATTGTTATGGGATTTTGATCTAGTGATTGAAAGTAAGCATTTTGCTATTCCAGAAGGCCCCCAGGAATCGTAATTGGCCTGTGAAGCTGGCACTGGTTCTCTGAAAGTTGGGTGTCTCTACTTCCCACTGAGCTAGTTGGGGAGGATGCCAGACCACCGCTTGGGCTGTGATGGCTGGGCACTCATCTCTCCTCCTGTTCCCCTCTCTTCCCAGTTCTTGGCCCACCTGATGATGTTCCTGATCAGCTTCATAAGCTCTGTGTTCTGTGGCCACCTCGGCAAGCTGGAACTGGATGCGGTCACACTTGCCATTGCAGTACGTATGAGACTTTCTAGCACAGGTTTAGGAAAGCCTCTGAATTCATTTCCTCCTGCTGCTATAACAAATAGCTACTTTTTCAGCATCATGTCAGTCCTGAAGTTTCAGGTTTTAGAGCATTCCAGACTGTGGATTTCTGAGTTAGGGGTGCTCAACCAACAGTTTTAAACATGTGGCTTATCCAACATTGCGTCTGTGCCCCATTTCATTCCTTTAAGAAGGGTTCATCCCCCTCAAAGTTAGAGAGCAAAATGTCTAAGACTTCAAATTTTTTTTTAATTTTTTTAAAAGAGAAGGAGAGTGAGAGAGAGACAGAGAGAATCAATTTTTATTGAGTTTTTCACATGGCTTTCATTGCTCTGAGACTTAGTTGTGTACGTGGGTGCTGGGTTTTGAACCCGTATACTCACGCATGCCGGGCAAGCAACGTAACCGCGGAGCCACCGCTCCAGCCCCTAAAATAAAAAAATGCTGTGTAACAACTTCTGGCCTAGATTTTTCATCCCTCTCTCTAATCTTGTCTGTGTCCTTTAAGCTGGCCCAATAGATTTGAGCAGGGACTCCAGGTGGTTAACAAAGGTGATCAGATGGCTTTGTTTATGTTGAAGGAGCTTGGCTGGCTCTGATCAGCAAGCAGAGAACTTGCCTTCCTTTCCTTCTTTAACCCTGCCTGGCCTTATCCTTGTTTTATTTCCAGGTTATCAATGTCACTGGCGTTTCAGTGGGACACGGTTTATCTTCTGCATGTGATACCCTCATCTCCCAGGTAAATGGAAGTGGTCACATTTTCACAGTGCCCCCAGCATCTTCTCTGGAATATAAATGGAAGAACCCCATGGGCACAGCTGAGCAGATCTGCAGCCGTAGACACCTGCAGCATTACTGGTCACTGACTCCAGTTCCCCTTGCCTGCTCTCCTTGAAACGTGGCCCGTTTTCTGTCTTGTGAACTAGCTTTCATCCGTACGACTGCCTTATGTTTTAACCAGATAGAGAATATTCCGTAAAAGTCCCTTCTATCACTCACATGTTTGAATTTGCTGTGCTGTAGTTTTCAAACCTGGGCCTGCATCAGAAGTGCCTCCAGGCTTTGTCAAAACACTTGTTGTTGGGTCCTGCCCAGGGGTGGGGGTAAACATTCAGCATCCTCTTTGGGGGCAGAGGGAGGAGGTGGAAGGAAACATTCTGACTCATTTATAGGTATTCCTTAATTTATTGTGAGATTGTATCCCAATAAACCCATCAAGTTGGAAATATCTTAAGTTGAAAATGCACTGCGCATACCTAACCGACCAATTAACTTAGCTTAGCAACACAATACACTGTATTCAGTTGTTTCCCCTCAGGATTGTGGGGTTGACTGGGAGCTGTGGCTCACTGCCACTCCCAGCTCCAAGAGAGAGGATCATGCTGGGGAAGGATCCAAAAATCAAAATTCAAAGTATGGTTTCCACGGACCGAATTTCTATCCCTTTTGTAACCATCTTAAAGTTGAAAACTTAAGTTGACCAATTCCTAAATTGAGGACCATTTGTATCTGTGTAAACACTCCTTTTGGCTAATCCAAAGCTGCTACAGTCATGTCACTGAGTATGAAGGTAGAAGAGATGTGCACAGTTTGGCTTCTGTAAGTCAGTAGGAGCTGGCCCTCACGCTGCTGGCCCCAACCCCAGAGTTTCCACTTTAGTAGATCTGGAGTAGAGCTCAAGAATTTGCATTTTTAACAAGTGTCCATGTTACGCAACTTGAATGCACATCAGAATTACCTGGGGAGCTTTTAAACATTAGTGCTGTTTAGGTCCTTCCTTGGATCAGTTCATCTAGAATATCTTTAGTGGGATCCTTGCCATCAGTGTTTAAAAAATATTCCCAGGTGGTGCTCATGGGCAGCCACATTCTAAAACCACCCATCATCCTCACCATGGGTACCTCCTCCCTAAAGAATATGGCGAAGTCTCCATGGGCAACTGTTTCTTTTCTTTTCTTTTTAAAGAGAGAAGGACAGTGAGAGAGAGAGAGACGGAGAGAATCAATTTTTATTGAGTTTTTCACATGGGCTTCGTTGCTCTGACACTTAGTTGTGTACGTGGGTGCTGGGGTTTGAACCTGGGTCTTTGTGCATGCCAGGCAAGCACCGAAACCACAGAACCACCGCTCCAGCCCCACCTGTTTCTTTATGAGGTTTGATGGGAGGCTTTGGGGGATAGCAAGAATGTACCATTTTTGTACTAATGGGTCTGTTTTGGATGTGTGCACTCCAGACATATGGGAGCCAGAACTTGAAACATGTGGGGGTCATCCTACAGAGGGGCGTGCTCATTCTGCTTCTCAGCTGCTTCCCATGCTGGGCACTTTTCCTCAACACTCAGCATATCCTGCTGCTCTTCAGGCAGGACCCGGATGTGTCCAGGTAAGACGGGACATGTCATGATGGAATGGGTGCATCCTTCCCAGCAGAAGGACCATCTACCTGGACATGCTCCGCTTTGGGACTTACAAAGGGCAGGGGCAAGACCGGATACCAAGATTAGCATGACCCCTCCTTGGTTGACCCTTTCCACACCTGGCTTCTAAGATCTAGACCCCTTCTCTCCTGATGACTTCCAGGGTGAAGAGTTTTGAGTGGAATTAGCTTTACAAACATCCTTCATGCAGCTGGTAGCTTAGTGGTCTGTGATGCCTGACCAAGGTGGGATTAAAATCATCTGGGAGTTTAAACCCCACCCCATGCATCTGGTCCCCAGCCCTGAGGACTCTTAATTGGTCCAGGGTGAGGCCAGGGCTTCAGTAGCTGTCAAAGCTTACCAGGTGATTTCAATGAGCCACCATGTTGGCGATCCACTGGTTTAACTGATTAAAACCTTTAAAAAGTCTTGGCCTAAACCTATAGTTCTGAACCTAGAGGGAATTTGGCAAGATATGGAGACATTCCTGGGTATCATAACAGGCAATGGGGGCATTGCTACTGGCCAAATCCAGGGAGGCTGAGAAACACCTTGTGAAGTTCAGGATGACTTCCCACAACAGAGGATGGTCCGGCCGCAGTGTGAGGTTGAAAAACCCTATTGTGTTTGTCATTTTTCCCCATCACTATGATCAAAATACCTGACAAGAAAAACTTAGAGGAGGAAAGGTTTATTTTGGCTCACGGTTTCAGAGGTTTAGTTCATGGTAGGCCAGCTCCATCACTCTGGGTCTAAGGCGAGGCAGAACATCGTAGCAGAAGGGCATGGTTGAAGGAGCTGCTCAGATTATGGTGGCTAGGAAAAAGAGAGAAGAAGGAGCCAGGGGGAAGATATAATTCCCCAGGGAACACCCCCAGAGACCTGTTTCCTCCAGCCACACCCCACTTGCCTACGGTTACCGCCTAGTACAGTAGTCCTTCGAAATTATTAATCCATCACATGGATGAATCCACTGATTAGGTTACAACTCTCACAATCTGATCAGTTCACCTCTGAACATTAACACTGGAACTTTCTTTTTAATTCGGAAATTTACTTGTTGAACAATCAAACAAGCGTCTAATGAAATAATATAATATATATATATATATATAAATTCTGAAAATTAGATTTACCCCCAAGAGGCCCCCCCAATTATGCACCCTTATCCCTCCCCCATCCTTCCCAATACATCTCTACAAATGCCTTAGGTTGTATGACATTTCACCTTATCCGGATTTAACACATGATAATAGACTCCTTTCTCAATGGCCAGGGTCTAGCTCCAGCCTCCACAGATGAATGAAGACATTCGACCCTTGGTTCTCTGGGTTATGCTGATTTCACTCAGCATAATTTCTTCCATAGCCATCCATTTACCTTCAAAGGCTGCAATATCATTGTTTCTAATTGCTGTGTAAAACTCCATGGTATATATGTACCACAGTTTTTGGATCCATTCATCCAGTGAGGGACATCTGGGTTGTTTCCATAATTTAGCTATTGTAAATTGAGCTGCTATGAACATCGATTTCACTGTGTCGCTGTAGTGTGCTGATTCTAAATCCCCAGGAAAAATACCCAAGAGAGAAATAGCAGGATCGTATGGTGGGCTCATCCCTAGTTTTTTGAGGATTCTCCTGCTTTCCAGAGGGGCTGTACCAGTCTGCAGCTCCACCAACAGTGTGCTAGTGTCCCTATCTCTCCACAGCCCCTCCAGCATCTATTATCATTTAGTTTCTTCATTTTTGCCCATCTGACTGGTGTGAGGTGATATCTTAATGTAGTTTTCATTTGCATTTCTCTGATTACTAGTGATTTAGAGCACTTTCTCGTGAATTCATTGGCTTGATCAGTGTCCTCTGTTGAGAAGTTCCTATTTAGCTCTTTGGCCCATTTATTGATTGGGTTTTTTGTGTTCTTGTAGTTGAGATTTTTGAGGATTTTGTAGATTCTGGATATGAGGCCCCTGTCAGAGGAATCACAGCCCATGATTCTCTCCAATTCTGTAGGAAACTTCTTGACTCTTGATTATTTCCTTGGCAGTGCAAAAGCTTTTTAGCTTTATGGCAACACTGGAACTTTTGAGGGACAACTAACATCCAAACTGTAACACCTATCCTAGGCTTAGACTTGAAAGATGTAAGAAAGGAATTTGAGTTATAGGACGACAAGATCTATGTGTAAATTTCCCATTTTTTTCCAGCAGTTGAAGACTATTTATTTAGGAAGAACCAAGAGTGCAGATAGCAGCTTGAGTTATTATGTTATACCTCTCTCATGAAATAGAGGCCTCTATCATCATTTTGTTGTTGTTGTTGTTTTATAGGCTTACCCAGACCTATGTGATGATCTTCATTCCAGCTCTTCCTGTAAGTTTTCAAGGAGTCAGAGGCTCCATTCTTGGGACTCATGGGTGAAAAGTGGGTGCGACATCTGTGAGCCCCATAACTTGGCCCAGTCTCATGTGATTCTCATGCCTGACATTGGCTCCGTCACAGAAGCGTGCTTTCAATCACACCCACGGAGGACACAACCAGTGGACACTTCATCTCTTAAAACACCAGGGTGGGCTGACTCCATTCCAGGAGGTGATCTTCTTGAATTCCTGTAGTTTCAGGGCCCTCTGGGGTTATTCAGAGAGAAGAATTCAGACTTTTTTTTTTTAGGGGTAAAGTCTTACCCATCTCATGACCTCCAAGGGCACCACTTCAACCTTTAGACTTTTGTGTCTCCTGAGTGTGATCAGACAGAACTGTAAGTAGGTGTTAATGTTTGACACCCATTTGCGTGTGGTCAATGAATAATCAAAGCTAAGGTTATTAAATTGGAGAGTGTAACTGGATTCATTAATTTATTATTCATAATACCATAAAACAGGAGATTTAAACAACAGAAATTCATTTTCTCATAGTTGTGGAAGTTGCGAGTCCAAGGTCAAGGCACCAGCATGTTTGGTTTCCTCTGTGGCCTTGGCTTGTAGATGGCCTCCCTTTTGCTGTCTAGTCACTTGGTCACCCTCTTGTGTACAAAGCCCCTGGTGCCTTCTTATAAGGACACTGATCCTATTGGAATAGGACCCCACCCAGATGCCCTCATTTTAATTTAATCACCTCTTTTAAAAAGACCTCCCAAGGAGGATAGGGCTTCAGTGTGAATTTGGGGGAAACAGTTTGGCCTATAATAGTAGCCTTTTGCCCTCATAATTGGCACCGTGCACTTTATCTTGAAGCTTTCATTTTATTTTTTATTTCACTTTTTTCTTTTGAGGGGGGAAGGTTTCTGAGGCTTGAACCAGGACCTCAAATGTTAGGCACACACGCTACCACTGAGGTTCACCCCCAGCCCTACGCTAAAATCTTTAAAATGTGATATTCTTTCATGGTTCCACCAATTGGGATGATAGCCTAGGCGACGAGGAGGGGCCCTCCAGGTTACATCCCAACAGCCTCAGAAAAAGGCTTCATTACGCACCCAAGGAAACTGCATGACCTTTTGCCAAATGGGGGTTTGTTTGGATCATGTTAATCCGTAGAAGAAATGTGTGAAACTTGTTGTCTACAGACACCCTGCTTCTGCCGTTGTGCTTAGAAGGAGCCACAGAGGCTCTGTGTGGGAGCAGAGGGCAGCCAGGTCTTGGTTATGGCACAAGCCAGCCGTGGCCCTCAGCTCACTGATGTGTGGCCAGGGCATAGCTTAACATTTATCTCTTGTTCTTTTGCAGGCGACCTTTCTTTATACGTTACAAGTTAAATACTTGCTCAACCAGGTAACACATACTGTTCTCTTCTTTGGGAGGCTACTGGGACTGGGGACTCTGTGAGTACTCAGGGACTCCAGGGTGGAGGATATGTTCATGGAAGTATACACAGGACTTTGATATGGAGAGGGGTGTTAAGTGATATCAAGGAAAGAAAGCATTATTTTTGGCTTTGGAAAATTCATCCAGTTCCCACTTAAAATATTGTCATTGGCAACTTAGGGTTGTAGCTTCAGCTTCTTTATTCTTTGGCTCCCTGGAAGGAAGGGTACAGGCCTGTCTGCTCTCTGGAGAGAGGTAAGGGTCAGAGTGGCCCATCTGGCTCCAGAGAGCCAGCCTGTCTGCTCGGTTCTAGTCTATCTGAAAGCCCCCAGTTTCTCCAGTGGAGACATGAAACCTTAGATTGTAATGCCATGTCATTGTAACCTCATGTCAGTCAGGACTTTTCATGCGTGGCTCACAGCAATGGCCAGAGGTCCCAGAATGGTCATCAGAGTTGGCAGATGTAGATTCATGATGCCTCCCTATGATGTGGGACATGGATTTCCATCTAGAACAAGTTAGGTAAATGGGGGATCAGGATGTGGATCCCCATCCCACAGACAAGCAGGTAGGCTTTCTGGCATACAGAACAGGGAAGAAGGAGGCAAGGCAATTTAAGATATTACCCTTTTAACAAAACAAAAATATTTCCAATCTTTATTAGTATTAGTTGGGATTATATACAAACCACTTTTAGATTTTAGACTAGAACAAGGAAAATTAGAATTCTTTTTTTTCTTTCTTTCTTTTTGCGGTGCTGGGGATGGAACCCAGGGCCTTGTGCATGCAAGGCAAGTGCCCTACTACTGAGCTCCATCCCCAACTCAGAAGTCAGCATTTCTGATTTGTCTCTGGGCTTGCTATTTTTTCTCTAGAATCTTTTTTTTTTTTAAAGAGAAGAAGTAAGAGAGAGAGAAAGAGAGAGAATCAATTTTTATTGCGGTTTTCACATGGCTTTCATTGCTCTGACAGTTGTGTACGTGGGTGCTGGGGTTTGAACCTAGGTCCTTGTGCATGCCGGGCAAGAGCGGCAACCACTGAGCCACCGCTCCAGCCCTCTTCTCTAGAACCTTGTGTGAAGTGAGTAGAATCCTTAGCAGGCTGCAGGGGCCTTCCCTGGCTGTCAGTCTCTCAGCAACTCGGTGGCCTTAATCTCAAGCCCTCATTTGATCAAGTGATAGTGGGTATGAAAACTTCCCTTTTCAACGCGCAGGATCTAGAAGTAGGAGCTCCAAGCTGAGAGAGGTCAGGAGGTGTGAACTAGGTTTTAGTGGATGTGTGAGATTTTTCAAGAAGGGGGCGGGGCAGAGGGACTGCAGCGTTGGGGGACGCAGTGGGTGATGGCATTAGACAGGCAGGCTGGCCCAGGCTCCACTGGAGTACAGTCTTGTGTTCTCTGCTGAGGAATTTAGTTTGTTGGAAACAAACCAACTGTCTGAGCAGAGATGTGGTAGTTATGGAGATGGTGGGACAATGAAGGTCTGAGAAGAAGAAAGAAGAAAGAATCGCTCTGTGGAGGCAGCTGGAACCGTGATCATGGGGTGGGGTCTATAGAACGAGAGGGCAGGTGGGCCGAGGGACCACGAACTGGCATTTTACCCCGAAGTTTCTGTCTTAGGGGCCCTCCCTAGGGAGAAGCTGGGTCAGTAGTTGAGTGTAGAAAAAAAGAAGTAGCTGATCATTTGGAGAAACTTAATAGCCTACAAGTGGGTATAGGGTAGGGGGACAACCGAGGAAACCTGGGCAATCCTTAAATGTGCTGGTGGGACCACAAGAGGACCCTGGGATGGAAGGTGACCTCCCTGGGCCTCCTGTGACCTTCTCTGTGGGAGCTCCTCCTTGCGTGTTTCCGGTTTGTATCTACGTGCACGTGACTTCCGCATCTGTCTCTCTGGCCTGCACACGTTGTTTCCAGCTGTCTCGGAGACCCATGCATGTTGCATACATGACATTCTGCTCCTCACCTTCTTGGATCCCATCTCAATCAATGACCTCCATCACTTTCTCTCCTTGTGGCCTGTCTTTCATGGGCCCTGTCATATTTGAAACTTCATTTTTTCCCTTACTCCTACTTCTGTCTGATCTGTCACCTGGTTCTGTAGGTGCCACCTGCTCTTCCCCCTCCTCTACTCCACCGCCAAATTCATTTCTCATCGTTTGTCCTCTGTCATTTCTGCAGACTCTAACTAGCCTTCCTGCTGCTATTCCTTGCCTGGGTCCATCCAGGACCACACTGATGATTTTACCTTTGGACTCAAATGTAAATCTGATCATAGACTCCCTTGCTAAAAAACTAACCAGGGGCTCCTGATTAATAAGTAAGCAGTCACCGAAGACTCTGCTGCTGGCCCCTTCAGTCTGGGACCATCAGAGACAAGCCTGCAGTCTGGTTAAGGTTTATCCAACTATTGTATTGAGAGAGAAGCCAGAGCAGTCATGGGGAGTCTCATCAGATGAAAGAGGAAGAGTTAGAATATGAGTTTGAAGTAGCTTGTGGTTTAGGTGAAATTTAAATGAAGCTGTGATTTGTAGGCTTAGAGTAGGGTTCTGAGAAGGGACTAACATCAGGTCTAGACTGTGACGTGGACCCAGGTCCTCTTCCTTCCAAAACTGCAAAACTAAGATGAATGCAGGCAGGACTCATGAGAAAATCTACACCTGGTGCTAGGGATGGATCTCAGGGCCTTGTGCCTGCTAGGGAGCATTTTACCACTGAGCTTCACCCTTGGCCCCTCCGGATGCTTTTATGTTAAAGTCAAAAGCAAGAGTGGGATGTTTTCTTTTTATTGACATCATTTCAAACCCCAAAATTTCTTGCAGTCTTTGATTTTGAGAATAAAATTTCTCAATAAGAAAACAAGGAAGAAGAAGGGGATATTAAAGGGAGCAACAAGATCTTTGGAGAAATAATGTCCCCTCTTACCTCTGCTGCCCAATTACTCTATCCTGTTGTGTGTAGCAGGACAGATTTTTGGCATCCATTGTCCAATGTTATTTTACTGTGCCCTAAGTCTTCATTTGATTTGCTGCTTTCCCCTACCCGCAGGTGCCAGAGCTTGAACCCAGGGCTTCATGCATGCTAGGCAGGTGCTCTGCCGCGAAAGAGTCTGTTCCACACTCCAGAAAGAAATGCTAGTTTTACAACATCTTCTTTGGTCAATTTTTTTGAATTTGAATTTTAGTTTAGTAAGTTTTATACGTTCACTCACAGTCCAATGTGGAAAAATGCCCCTTTTAAGCCTGTCTTCCCTCCCTTCCCTGCACCCTTGGAGATAAGCCATTTCTCTTATTCCCTCTACTGCATCCACGCTTCTTGCCCATGCATCTCTCTGTGGCCAGAGCTCTGCACTTCATGCTTCAAAAAGAGAAGGAAGAGGAGGAGATGGGAGAGTGGGAAGGTAGGAGCAGCTAGGACATGCCATCCCCAGTTAACCCCTCCTGCTACATGGGAGACACCCAGCTGAGCAGGCCAGCTGGAGCATGTCGGGGTAAGTGTGGCCTGTGTCATCTCCTTGTTCTAGGGAATTGTTCTGCCCCAGATCTTGACTGGAGTTGCTGCCAACCTTGTCAATGCCCTCGCCAACTATCTGTTTCTCCATCAACTGCATCTTGGGGTGATGTGAGTCCAGCTTCCTCCTGGGTCAGGGAGAAGCGATGACCTGCATGTGGAAGAAGGGTGGTATTTTAGCTGTTCCCTGTGTGGCCTCCGAGTGTCATTCTGGGAATACCTATTGGGGATGGAGGAGCATGCTGTCCTGGGGAGATGACCTTGGAACCTGCAGAAGAGGACACAGTAAGGGGGAGATTGGTCCCCTCCTCACTGAGAAAGGCATGGACAAGGTGAAGCACCGACACCTGTCTTCACAGGGACCATCTTTTCCAGGGGTTCTGCATTGGCCAATACAATTTCCCAGTTCACCCTGGCTCTCCTCCTCTTTCTCTACATCCTGGGGAGAAAGCTGCATCAAGCTACATGGGGAGGTAAAGATGGCCTTTTGTTTTCCAACGTGATCAAGGCCTTTGCCTTGGGCTGAGTTCAGCCTAATGGCTAGGTATATTGAAAACGTGTGTGTGTCACCTGCAGGGTGGTCCCTTGAGTGCCTGCAGGACTGGGCCTCCTTTCTGCACCTGGCTGTCCCCAGCATGCTCATGCTGTGCATCGAGTGGTGGGCCTACGAGATCGGGAGCTTCCTGAGTGGTCTGTATAGGGATGGATGGCAAAGACAGAGCTGGGGGATTTGGAGGATCTGTCCAAAAGCAAGATATCAGCTGTCTTTATTCATCAGGTATCCTTGGCATGGTGGAGCTGGGAACTCAGTCCATTGTGTATGAGCTAGCTGTCATTGTGTACATGGTAAGTATCTGAGAGCCCACTGTGTGGATTCTCATGCTAGATGCTCCCCTTACTTGGTATTCTGCAAGTGGCATTCTATAGTCAGGCGCAGGCATTTTTGATGTAAATAATGTGTGAAACGATTTATGAATGCTATCCTACAGCCCAGGAGGATCCTTATGGTATGGTTGGATCTTTCCATGAGCTGAAGCAGATGTTAGGCAGAAACTCCAAATGAGCTATATGTTACCTTTTGTTGCTGTGATAAAAAACCTGACAAGAAAAACTTAGAGGAGGATAAGTTTGGTTTTGGCCCACAGTTTCAGAGATTCCATCCATGGACAGTGAATTCCATTGCTCTGGGCCCAAGATGAAGCAGAAAGAACATCATGGTAGAAGGGCCTGATGAAGGAAAGCTGCTTTCCTCATGGTAGCCAGAAAGAGAGAAGGAGGAGCCAGTGGGTCAAGATATAATCCTGAAGGGCACACCCTCCAGTGACCCCCCTCTTCCAGCTATGTCCCATCTGCCTGCAGTTACCGCTCAGTATAGTAGTCCTTTAAGTTATTAATCTATCGGATTGATTAATCCACTGATTAGGTATATCTACTATAACCTAATTGATTTCCCTCTAGCATTAACAATCTCATATCCAAACCATTACAATCTTATAGCTCTCTGTCTCCAACCCAGTTCAAGTTTGAAAGAATTGATTGTATTTACACACACTCAGAATCTTTCAGTTGTCACAACCTAAATGCCTGGAGGGGCCAGGTGAGGTGAAATGGGGTGTGTGGCCATAAAGGTCAAGTTACTTAGCATGCTCCACTCTTGCCTGGCCCTGAAGTCTCCTATATCACAGTGGGGTGCTCCTAAGAATGGAAAACAGGGCTCAGTCATATTTGTACACAATGTTCATAGTGATGTTGATGCGGGATTTTTGAGATGAGGCCAGATTCTCTGCTCCTGTTGGTAAATGGAGTCTGGGCCCTCTACAGATTCCAGCAGCCGGAATAGCCCGCTTCTAGTGTTTCTAGCTATTCCAAGCTAAAAGCTGGGTGTCGCCGCTCTTGGTGTGGTGGAAATTCACCCCGGGAATTCAGCACCAATCTTCTGGGTTCTTGTCTCACGAATTGGAAGAATAAAATCCATGGACAACCACGGAAGGAGGAGTAAAAAGGAGTAGGATTTATTTGAGGAAGGAGAGCAGAGACCCCGCAAGGCGGAGGGGCACCTGGAAGCAGGACACCGTCTAATGGAGGCCAGGCCAGGGGTTCTATTGATTTGGGGTATGAGCATAATTAACATCCATGCAAAGCAGGCGTTGAGAAATGCATCTACATCATTGGTTGAAACCTATGCACAGCAGGCATTGAAACTTAGTACCAAAGTCATTGGTTAAAATCTATCTAAACAGGTAGCAACTCTTTCCAAGTTCCCATCTGTGTCCACCCCTACTTCTTAGTTTTTCCCCCTGTGGGACAAAGGAGTTGCTCCCACAGGTGAGCGTCATGGTCATTGGCTCCATTTGCTGACTCTGCCTGTGTATGCACCTGTCTATTTATCTATCTATAAGGTCCACAATTAAATGCCACTAACTGTCCCAGTAATGTCCTCCATAATTGTTTTTCCTTGGCATTAGGGTGACTCTTTAGCGTCCTTTAATCTGGAATTGCTCTTAGGCTTTCTCTGTTTTCCTTGACCATGTGTTCTACCTATTTATTTCCTCATAAATAGATTCAAACTACCATCTGTTTTTGGCAAGAATGCTGTAGAAGTGATGCTATGTGCTTCTCAGGGCATTCTATCAGGAGGCACACGATGTTGATTGTCCCATCATTGGCGACATTCATCTGGGCTGTTTGGTTTAGGTGGTGTTGTCCCATCATTGGCGACATTCATCTGGGCTGTTTGGTTTAGGTGGTGTTGTCCCATCATTGGCGACATTCATCTGGGCTGTTTGGTTTAGGTGGTGTTGTCCCATCATTGGCGACATTCATCTGGGCTGTTTGGTTTAGGTGGTGTTG